>JAHDVE020008281.1:0-248851 GCA_022606495.2 Halesus radiatus
AAAATAGTTCAATTTTTGATATACTACTTAATACACGTATAAAAGAATAAATTATAAACTCCTGATTTCCCAAAAATGAATTAATAAATATTATCTACAATGATTAAAATAATTAAAAATATATTACAATGGGGTTTAAAAGCTTCAATAAGTTATTATAATAAAAAAAAAAACAAAAATTATTAAAAACAATAGTCCTTTACAGAATATGTTGTGTATTTAGATGATTTACCATATACTCGTAGATATTTTATTTTCACACTTTGATTAAAAATTTGTAGTACTCCGCAAACCACTCGGTATATTCTTTTGTAAATATGTGACGACTAGTTTTCCTTTGAAGTATTTCCGTGGAAAGAGTTAATTCCAGTTCAGTGGTTGGCAAGAATTTTGGAAGATTGCTCCTCTTAAACCCTTCTGAGAATTCCTCAGGTCGATCCCTCAGACTTTAGGTCGCCCATGGTATTATCAAGGGTGACCTAAAGGGAAGCGTATTGAATAGTAATCGACCAGGTGTGTCAAACGAGTGATTGTAAATTCACTGTACAATGATGCACAAGAAGAAGAGGAATTGCAAATATCACATAGTATCATTTTTTACATCAGCAGAGTATCTTGTCACATTCAATTTAAATTGTGCTCGTTTTTTTAATTGAACACAAATATCCATTTTTTGTATTTCTTGGGCATTAACTATGTAACAACATTTAGTTATTTTTACTCCCCCCACCGCCCACCTTCCTCCAAATCACCACTCCCACTACCCTCATCTAATAATGTGTATTTATTTCTACTCTTGTTCAATTTAAGTTAGTTTTAAGAAGGCTAGTGAATGACACGGATGTGTCGAAACCGGTGGAGCGGTAACAAAATTAATTATCAAAAGTACCTAGTGGTTACAACTCTACAAACAAAACAAATGTCAATAAATAAATTAAAAATTACTTTGTATTCACCACTTTATTAATATACAAATATCTACATGTTTCGAAAGCGATGCTTTCTTTGCCAAGTATAAACAAATGATAAACATGGAACACAATAATGGAAGAATAGACAAATTATATACATAATTTTTTTTTATTAAAGTAGGTAAGTAATTAGACAAAAATATTTATAAAAAAATATTGTAAGCATTAAATAAGAAATTTACAAAAGAAATTATTTTAATTATTAATATTAACATGAAAATAAATTCAAGAGATATTTAAAAAAAATTAGTAATTAATTAAATTTAATTCACTATTAACGCTTTTTCTGATTTCTAAAATTTCAAATTTGTCTAATTGTAAACCGGTTGTATATGTATATTAATAAAGTGGTGAATACAAAGTAATTTTTAATTCATTTATTAATAATTTATGACGGATTGAATACCAATTTTGAAGAAATTATAAAACAAATATCCTTCACAAAATGTTCTCCAACAAGTCCGATCCCTAGCCATTATTTTCCGGTCTCCAGGCCTTCGAATCTTGAGCAAATCTCCTTCCACGCAGACAGTCCAACTCTTCCTGTCTGCTTCTAAATCCACTGGAAAACCACATGATCATGATTTTAGTCGGCTTGTCATATGACAATGTTCCAACCCCTGTTTTAAAATACTTTACAAATTTGAATTGGTTTGGTAAAAATACTACTCTAACCCACAAATTACCTCGGAAATATTTTTGTACGCATTAGTGGTGTGATAAAATGTTATATTTTAAACTTTAAATGTACATTAACAAATTATACCGTTTAATATTTCTTATGTTCACCCGCCAACAAACATCTCATCACAATATTTAAACGCATGACGTGCTAACAGTTTCCCTATTAAAATGAATTTATTTGTTTATTAAAAACGTTTGTAACTTTTTTCAACTTTTATTTTCAACCGTACCGGTTTCACCCTATCACGGGCATCGTCAGACAGGCACAATTAATACTAAATCTATGGTATATACGAGTATAGCATCGATATCAGGAGTGAGTCCCCCTGCTTTCTAATATTGTTTTTATTTATGAATTAAATTTGTTATTGATGACGGTACTGTTTACTATTACGTTTTTTAAAACTACTTTCGGATTGTTTTATTACCCTCTGGAAGACGGATTACATTGTCTTTATTTACTGACTCTATGGGTTTTTAAAAAATTACATAATGTCATTCGTGTTAGCTTTTATTTGAATAGATGGTTATTTCTGGTTTTGTTTTTACCTCGTGATTTCCGCCTTGTTTGCTAAAATGAATTTTATAGCAGTTTTTGTCCTGTAGTTACATGGACTACGGGTAACCAGGTATATTTTAATGGATCTTTAAAATATTTCCTAATTATGTTATAATAGGTTCCCATCAGGGTACTATCGTTCTTAGATTTCGCCTTGGATGTCTGCGACAAAATTCCAATTTATATATGTGTTTCCCATTTACATAACTGTTAGCAATTGTTATATAATATGTTCTTATCGTGAATATTTTTAGGATGATGTTTTGAATTATAGTCCTGGTTTACTCGCACCCTTCAGACATGCTGTCCTCAACTGTGAATCATTCAGAATGTTCAAAACGCTCTTCTTTTTTTATCGCGATATTTTTTAACAAAAATATCTTCTATCAAACTTGCTGTAAAAAGCTCCTCGATGGGTGTATGAATGTATGAAAGAATTATCCGCCCAGTAGTGTGTAATGGAAAATTTAAAAAAATCGCATTACGGGGATGTGAAAAGTATTTAGTCGTAAAGTGAATTTCACGCGTCTATGTGGAGCACCCACGCATTTTGGCCGCGAGCCAGGGGCGGCCATTTCGAGATGAAACCACTGACTTGCATTTTATTCAAGGCCTTCCCAATCTGGAGGAATATCGATTATTAAAAAAGATACGATATTTTATAATAATATCTGATGTCGCGAAACTATGACTACACTGTACCGGCCATTCGCGGGTGACGCCGGGTATAAACCCTGCAATAGTGATGACGATGATTTGACGGCCTCCATGGTCGAGGGGTAAGGCTCTCGACTACGAATCCGAAGGTCGCGGGTTCAAATCCCGACGTGCGGAAGTAAATTTAATTTAATTAATTTGTGTTGTTTCACAATTAATTAATTTTAAAATAATATATAGTATATTTGCGCAAGTTCCAGAGTTCAAGATACCCTAAGTATCGCCCTGGTGAAAGACCACCATTCAGAATTGAAACGTTCCTTGAAATGGCTTTAAGCCGTGTTTGGTGAGAAAATCTGAATAGCCAGGCATTTCCCCACCTTCCTCTTTCCCTTCTCCTTCCCCTCCCCTATACCTTCTGCCTCACAACATTTCCCAATTGGGGATTCCATAGTCTCACTGGCTCCAGACGGTTGGGAGCAGTTGAGACTCTTGTGCGGTATTCATGTAAAAAAAACTCAAAGAATCAGTCGCAAAATGATGGCAGTAGTATCGATGATAATATAAACGGACAGTATTCTTCGATAAAACTTTAACCTGTGGAACATAAAGTAAGAAAACCTAAATTGTAAAACATCCTCGTGTTGAAGCTTATAAATCCAATCGTAATATTCTTTTATCGTTGAAGATAATATTTAAAAAAAATCTCATTTGAACGCATAAAACAGAAAAGACAAAGAAATTTAAAAGGTAACGGTCGCATTTGGGAATCGAACCCAGGACCTCTCGGCCTATCCGGGACCAATTGAGGTAATGCCACCCCATTTTTCTCCACCATTTTTATCCATTTCACACTTCAATCTAAGAACTATTAATATCATTTTCAATTAATTCCCATATATTTTTGGCAACACTCTTTTCATATTAACTGCAAGATGCTAACCGAATTTATTTCCAATCTACAGACTCGCAGTGTCTCGGATATGCACGATGCAATTTTGATTTAAATCATCTCTTCATCTCTTGACCTTTTCTAGAAGTCCAAAGATTGATACTCAATATTTTTTTTGAATAACTTATTGAAGTTTATAAACCTTATTGTATTTTTAACGTTACCTTTTTCGTGTCTTTTCTGTTTCATATTTGCATTTGACATTTGTTCAAATTAATTCCAACGATTAAAAAAATATATTTACGTTTATAAATATTTCACTACATCCGCGATTCTCCAGTGTAATACATTCGTTCTCTGCGAAATATTATTTCCATCTGCTGATTTGGAACTGTCATACAAATACCTCCATCTTCTTGCAACAATTCCGGCAGGTAACGTTTCCAAGGATATGCTAGGTAGGTAGGAAGAGATAGTGTACCATCCATCGTTACTTGGCAAGTACCTACATAAATTCTCCATCAATATAAAGCCAACAAAATCTTCAAACATTACCAAAAATATTTCTATCCACTGAAAAAATAAGTGTCTCAGTTCACAAAATTTATCGTATAATTGGACTGTGAGTTATACATTTAAACTGAATATCAATCTAATAGTAAGTACTTTGACTCATCTTTTGCATGACATAAATTGCGACCACTTTCCATAGTATATGGTTAGGTTTACCACGCCAGATAAATAAACCAAAAGAAGTATTTCGTGGGTGTGCACGTGTACTCAAAAATTGTAAATTTTTTTTAACTTACGATGAATTTATCAAACATTTTCGAAAAAAACCTTCCTTTTAAAGATTTTTGACAGTAAGCATCACATTTCTGGGAATTTTCTGTTCAGTTGTTCTAATCCAAACTCCAATTTCTCATTCTATGTGTTTTGTTTAACCTTTTAAAGATGTTTGTAGAACGAACGTCTGGTTGTTAACTTATAAATAAACCTGAATCGGTATTTTATCATAAAATTATATGCAATGTTTTAGTGAGTTAAGTTAATTCGCACTATTCTTCACTTAAATCTTTAAGTAAAACTATAATTTCTCAGTAATTACATAAATGATAAGTGGGGAATAATATTGTTTTTTAAATAATAATACAACAAATTCATTAACTACAAATATCCCAAATACTATCCAACCAGCTTTTTACACTAATAATAAATTTAAATCATTGAAGAAGATAATATTAACACATCCCAAATGAACCACGAAACCGAAAACACAACAGAAATTAAAAAGATTTCAGTCGCATCTGGGACTCGAACCCGGGACCTCTACCTATCCGGGGTAACCGCTTAACCAACTTAGCTAATGAGACCAGTTCAATTTACGCCATTTACACCGATATCATACTTCATGTTTAAGATTTGTTAATATTATCCTCCATTTTTATAAATCCCATATTATTGGCTGCTATCCTTATGATGATTGCAAAGTTTCATCCAGAACTCAATTGTAATCTGGATAGAGTCTCGGATATCCCTACCCGTGTTTTTTCGATTTCGTGGTTCATTTGGGATGTGTTAATATTATCTTCTTCAATGATTAAAATATTACAATGAGGTTTACAAACTTCAATAAGTTATATAATATTTTAGAATAATCAGGGGTATATAAAATAATTTGTAACGATTGCAACTTTTTTTACATAAGAAGACTAAGAAGAAATTTTAGTATTAGAGTTAGGAACACCTAAGGTGTTTAAATAATAACAACTATTCTGAATTTGCAAATCATATTTTGAAACCAATCATTCTTTTGACATAAATAAACGTTTAAATTTTTTAAATACAAATACAACCGGTTTACAATTAGATAAATTTGAAATTTTAGAAATAAAAAAAACGTTAATAGTGACTTAAATTTAATAAATAATCAAATTTTTTCTATCCCTTGAATATATTTTCATATTGATATTAATAATTAAAATATAAATATTTTTTAATTTTCTTATATAAATTTGTTTTTCAAAGTTTTACAACAATAACTTACCTACTTCAATAAATATTTGTTTATGTTTATAATTTGTCCATTCTTACATTATTGTGTTCAATGTTCATTTGTCTATACTTTACATTAACATTTTTTAGTATTCTATATATTCCAGATGAAGAAAGCATCACTTTCGTAAGATATTGATATGCGAGTATGTGTATATTATTAAAGTGGTGGTTAAAAAATAATTTTTAATTCTATTATTAAAGTCAATTCACACTATTCTTCACTTAAAATATTTTAGAAAAACTACCACCTACTTACTAATTATGTAAAAAAAAATAATAAATAAAGTCACAACATTGAAATTGTCGTAACAGTTTAACAAGCATCTGTTTAGAATGAAAAGTTTCCTCGAACGGTAGTAAATACGTGACGTCACTAGACTATTGTCTGCCCCGTAGAACCTTCATGTCCCCATTTACGTTACAGAGTCGTCCGAATAGAAAACCTTGATAAGCTTATTACCTTTCCAATAATAATTCGAAAACAAAAAATCCATCAAATTTGAATTTCCAGTAGACGTGATGGTTGTTATTTGTAAAGGGTGAAGGTTTTTCATTCACGCTATGATTTACCTGTAATAAGCTACAGCGTGGTCTAAGGTGTTAATACTTTCACTGATAATTTTTCAGGCATCATCAAAACGTTTGGATTTTGGTTGATTCTAGTAAAAATCTTTTTTTTTATACTTTTATACAGTACTAGCTGATGTGTACCCGGCCTTGATTTGACAGAGAAAGTAATGCTTTGTGGCGAATATTACCATCTCAAAACAAAGAAACAATGAAATATTCATTTGTAAATTTTATTTCATTCCTAACATTTATTTTTTCAAAAGATATCTAAATAATAAAATTGTTAAGTAGGTACCTACTTGTGTTTCCCATTTTAAAAATATTCTTCCCAAACAAACCTTCTTCTTTTGAATATATAATCTGTGACTAACCAGAGTGGTATATCTATGGCTAACCTCAATACAACATGGCGGCTTCAATGGTTTTCATTATAATTTTCAAACGTTCTAGCAATAGTTTTACATATCGGATTTCATTCAAACTACTCACTAAACCTTCCAGGTACTAATAAAAACAAACTGTGCTATTTTCACCGAAACCGGTAAAGTAATTTTCGAGAAAATCGAGGACATACAGACAAATATTCATTTTTATATATAGAGATTCTACTTAAGTCTCCGCATTCAGAATTTCTATGTACATATTACAAACTTCCCTCGCAAACCTTAAGTTTTATGTATTAGGGTTATATTTGAAGATAAAAAAGATAATCTTGATGCAGATGTTGAAAATAGTTGCAAAATTAACTGTATGAAATTCCCTGCACAGAAAAAAATCGCAAAGTATGCTCCCAATATTATAAATAATACGTATGGTTCTGTTATTTAACATGTTATAGATATGGAAAATTTCACAGCGTTTCTTTAAATGTCATTTAATGTTATATTACATACTTCAATATTCTGAAGATTTTTGGTCTATTCTAAATATCCCGTATTTTATTAAATATTTTTTTTAACGTTCGCTTATGCCCCCATATTTTGATTTACTCCCCTTGCGTATTATGGTATCCCTATATATTATTTGCTCCATAAATACAAATACTCACTGTTTATAATTAATACACGAATAACTGATAACATCAACATGGAACAAATATTTGTCGTAGATCAAGGACAATAACGGCCGTTCTTCCAACCCTACTGATCAACTGTTGAGCCGAAATTTTGACGCAACACTGTTCAAATGCACAAATTCGCTCTTCACAAAGACAGTGTCAACAGGGTGAACAAAACTCACCGAAATTTCAAATCTAATTATTGGTTCGCGATGTACTTATTGCGATTCAAATATGGCGGATTGAATGACAAAGATTTATTTCCGCTTTCGAATGTCAAAACATGTTTATTGTGTGTTTTAAATAAAAGTGCGGCGGATACTATTGTATAGTGGGCAGGCACCTCCATAGTCAATTTAGGATGAAAAATGCTTGGACACAGGCAAACAGAGCGATTACTTGGCTGATCGGTGACTCAGATTGATCATTCGAAAAGCTGGGAAGAACGGCCGTAGGTGCATTTTATTACAAAATATAATTAATTTTCTTGACGTATATTAGAATGCTGAGTATTCTTTATTTGCTCTTTACATCAATAAATCTCTTAACACGTAAACCGAATCGCTACATTAAAATTCCACTCACAATCAAAGCGAACGATGAACATCAATAATCGGGTCAATAAAAGAAAAACGGCTTCCTTTTCACGCTGAATTATGTCTTTATAATACCTCCACAATACACACTTATCTTACATAAGCTGACGTCCCTTGCCGGAGAGAGAGAAACACAGATTTAAACACAGATAATATTCTTTCCCTTTAAAAGCCATTAATATGGCAATAAAGTAGCTTTATTGACGTTCACCACCTTCATTGTCTCATTAGGGGTATAACTTATTGGCTTTATCATCACGTAACAATTATTCATATTTATTGATGGCTTACGAAATAGTTTTTGTATATTTTATTTTAGACATAACAAAAATAATGTATTATTTTTATAAACAATAATTATTAATCTAAAACACTCATTCAAATTGAAAAAACCTTCCGAGCAAAGATAAATGTCGCCGGCAGGACTCGAACCCGCACCCTTCTAATGTCCGGTCAGATGCTCTACCGTTGAGCTACGTCGGCTTATCGCAAACCCGCCAAGTTAATCAATATATACTAGTGTTCCATTCAATAATTACTGTTTTTATTATATTTTCACCTGTAAACAACCAACTTTATTAGTATGAGAGAGGCTTATATAGCTCAACGGTATTTTTTTTTAATTTTGAAACTGTCGATTCATGGTGGAATTCCATATTAAAATTAATTTTTTTTATTAAAAAACCTTTGTAACTTTTTTTTCCACGTATTTATTTATAATATGTCAATCAACTGCAGACTTTTCCCTTGATATTGCCAATGGAATTCTCGGCAACAGTTGTTCGAAGTCGAGAAGCACAGCTGATGATAAGATTAAAATCTATTTATTTAGATTTTGTCGTAACATTTACTTAGTTATGAAATATATTAGAATCGATGTCTTGTGGTTCATATAGAAACTTCATATCACAAACCTAATAATAAACTAAAACTGAGGCAAGTTTACCGCGCACTTATAGAATCGCCTCTAGAATATAGCATTATCAGTTGGGGTAGTGCCACTAACACTTGCTTGGAACTTCAAATAAATATTCAGAAATTATTTCTGAATGTTATCCTTAAAATCTCTACCAGAACTGAATTTGTTTTTTTTTTTTTTTTTTATATATTTATTTCTTGCTAAAGCAATCCCGATGAGTTTCAAAACTCATTTTAGGACGGGCGGAATTTACAATACATAAGTAGGAGATAGTACATACAATTTTACATTGACAGCAAAATATCAAAAATAGAAGTTTCACATACAGACAGAAATAATTTTATAAGGCCAAGTTAAATAGAACAACACACAAGAGAAAACATATAAGGGAACAACAAAATATACAAATATGGATTTACTGATTTTCATTTTTAAATATCCTTAAAAAGTATTCCTTTATACCATCATTTTGGGATTTTTTATTTTTCTGGATGGTTTTGTACATATCTGGAAGCGAATTATAAAGTGTGTAGGCAATGTAGTTTAAAGATTTTATTCCATATTTTGTAGTGTGTGTTTGAGGAATGCGGATTTTATTGTTATTTCGAGTATTGTGGTTGTGGATGTCTTGATTGTAAAGTGGCTTGACGTTAGTGTGAGTTGATTGTTGAGTAATTTGTAGGATGGTGCTGGTGATTTCATACTTAGGAAGGATCGTGATTGGAAGGATACCGGAAACTGAGTAGATGTCCTTGACATGAGTGTCCCATGGAAGTCCAAAAACATTTCTGAGGGCTCGGTTTTGAACCACCTGCAGATCAGCAATCAATTTCTTCGAGGCAAAGCCCCAGATACAGCAGAGATAGGAAATGTGTGAATGTACCATGGCGTAATATACTGCAGTTAGTAACGGAATGGGTAGTAATCCTTGAAGTCTATATAGCACACCAGTTATGGGGGGTAATTTTCTCCTTTACATGATTTATGTGGAGATCCCACGAGAGTTGAGAATCTACTATAAGGCCCAAATATTTTGTTGTCGTTTTCTTTTCGAGGCAGTTGTCACCAATTTTGATATCGAGGCTGGAATTTTTCTCGTTGCCGAATAGTAAATAATGCGTTTTTTTTACGTTAAGGGTCAGTTTATTTATTCTCAACCAGGTTGTGAGATGGGAAACATCGGCATTCATTTCCATTTCGAGTTCCGCTAGGTTTTTTTTGTTATAAAAAATTACAGTATCGTCCGCATAAAGTTGAAGAGTTCCTTTAATGCCCCACTTTGTTATGTCATTAACATATATTAGAAATAGCAACGGTCCAAGAATTGATCCCTGTGGCACTCCACATGTTATTTCACCCAATTCACTCATTTCTCCACCCAGTTCTACTGCCGAAAAGCGATTTGATAGGTAAGATCTGAAAAGTTCCAGAGGAGTACCAACAATACCCAAATGTTTCTTTTAAGGAGCTAGACGTTCTCAACTTGAAACAGTTGTAATAAAAAAGTATCCTATTGCACCAAATTGACAAGATGAAGAAAGGAAAATTACTAGAACCCCTCAGCAGTCACATATAAAACCTTTTACACGAAGCTATAACTTTATGGTTATCAATTATAATTAATAATAATATTTATTTATTTGAAACACATATTATTTAAAAACAAAATATAAGAAAGCTTTATTGCCCAACCAAATCTCGTTTTAGAACGGTCAAATTGACAAGCTCAGTACATATTAAGTACCATTATACAAAAATAGAAAGGAAAAAATTTAGTATTAACATAGTATGGAAATATAATATATCTAGAAAAAAGTATAATAATTAAGTATAAAGAGATGTGTGAAGAACAGTACAGAAAAAAAACAATTGTGTATACCAGATAATTTGAGTATAGTACAATAGTTAAAATACTTATGAAGAGATGAAAAATATAAATATTATAAAATAAATAATTATGTATATGTGTTTGATAGGTACTGGTTGGTGCTATGAAGAAAAAATGCGTTTAAATTTGAGTACTAAAAAAATGTAATATTGATACGATAGAATTACGTATCACTCAGCTTTATTAGCCGATGACGAAGCTCGGTGATGCAGCCCGAAGAGGATAATAGTTAATAACATATTAAATATATTTTATTCAGTAAGTACAAAAAGTAACTTTAGTAAATTGTTCATGACCAAATTTTTGTCCTTTTTCCTTTCCTTTGTTGAGGCATTTTAATCCAGTTAGTTAAACAAATTAAATGAAACTATAAAAGTTTGTTTTAACCACTCTTTTTCCTTTTTTATTACAATCGGAACTGTTCCATCATTAGGGCAAAACATAAGAGTATACTAACTTAACAATGTTATAAAATTATGGTAGAACAACATATTGGGTGTCACAGTGGGGTTGGGGGCGTGACTTGGGATTAGTAAAGAGTGGGAGAAGAGATAGAGATTGAAGGAGGGTGAAAGAAAACATATTGTAAGATGCAAGATAAGTTTTTATGATTGTTTATAATAGACTCATTATTATTAAGGGATTTATTAATTTCCAAGGCTTCTAAATTATCTAAACGTTTACCTTTAGTATTAATGTGAAGAATATTGATATTTTGATCAAAACTATAATTGTTTGAAATAAAACATTTATCGTAAAAATACAGCCTATAAAACCGCCTACAGACAACAAAAGTTTAAAGTACAACACCATTGAGCAATTCAATTCTCTACCAACCACCATTCAGAACACAAAAATTAAAAGTTTTTTATAATCGTTACTCGTTACAATTTACTTAAGACCTCTCTGCTCCTAGGTCCCAATCAGGTAAATGAAAACTGATATCGCCAATTTACTTAAGACCTCTCTGCTCCTAGGTCCCAATCAGGTAAATGAAAACTGATATCGCCAATTTACTTAAGACCTCTCTGCTCCTAGGTCCCAATCAGGTAAATGAAAACTATTTTCTATTAGATCGTTATTTGAAAATGTTTGATTAATTTTACCTAAAGTAAGAGAAAATTAACCTAACTTCGGGCACACAGACACGTCCACAACACACTTCTATCTATTGAGTTGTAAATAATATATTAAAAAATTATGAAAATAAATACCCGTTCTACACTGCCGCGGTAAGAAAAAACACAGTAATTACGATGTGAGTTATTCTCCAGAATGAAGGGTCGAGTTTTATTTAAAATTTTAGCATATTTACAATTAGCCAAATGTACTGATGTTTTGCCAAAATACTCGTGGACACTTGTTCTATATTATTTTTATTATAAAGTTTGTAAAAATTAACAATATCTGTTAAAAATTGCGTTTTTCTGTTTTTAATTTCGGACCGTGAATGTTTATCAAGTAATTGTGGTATGTAAAAACACAGTATCTACATACGAGTATATCTAATATTTGGTTACGTTTATAAGATAAACGAGATATTTGATTCATTATTTGTTATTGTTTTTAATAGGTAGACCAGTAACTGTCAGAATCAGTTTTGGGTATTGTACAGGGACTGAGCATTCGAACGTCTACGAGTACGGTATACGAGTATGCATACAAAAGTGTAAATATGAATAAAGAAGTCGTAATAATCCCATTCAACAAGTTCAATGTACTAAAATTAGACTTTTTTTTATTGTGAAACTCTGAGCCATGCAAAATACCTTTGTTTTTACTGTGTATATCAAATTCTTCTACAATAATTTTAAGACGTTGAGGAATTTCTGCCGGTGGCTTCGTAAATCTTGCATTTCCCGGATTGTTATGATATAAATTCTGCGAAATGGTAATGAAGAGGAACATTGTGTTCAGTGCATTATATGGCAGAGGATATCCTGCTTACTTTGTTTTCCCTGTGGACGTCAGACCAGAAACATGACAGCAAAAAACAGGAGAATTGGAAACCCATAAGAAATAACAAGAGAAGAATGCCCCCTTTAGGAAAGTTCACTTATTTGCGGAAGGCAGCCAATTGGCTGACATTTTACAGAGCTTCAAAATAGACAAACCTTTTGTTTCACCCTCGAAAGTATTATTTATGTTTTTATGAAAAATAAATAAATCTTTCCTCTCTTACTTGAGCTTCCAATTCAAAAGGAATTCAGCCACATTGCTGATACTACTGTCGTAAATTTTAACAAGGGCAGTTCACGTCCAATTGCTACTACTACTTTGCATAGTAATTACAGTTTGTAAAGGAGAAATTATTTGTATGGTATAGAAAATACATATTAAATATCGACTGTATTTTGATAAATGGAGGACTGAACGAGGTTGGCGCTAACAAAAAAAATGTCCAAAGAAGCGAAGATAACCATCCACAATGGAGTGCTGATACCAACCCTATTGTATGGCAGTAAGGCATGAAACTGACGGAGGAAGCATGAAAGTAGACAGAATGTTGTATAATTAAGATCCCTGAGGCGGATGTATGGTAAAACCATATATGATAATGTAAAAAATAGTAAGATTCGCAAATAATGCAAAGCTGACGTGAGCGCAATGAGTAAGTTTAAGAAAGGGATGCTTAGCTTGTTTGGGCATGTAAAATTATAATAATATTCTAGATGTTGTTCTATGTAATGCCAAAGATCTTGTAAAGTGTGTTGAAAAATGCCAGGATCCAATTATAAATGAAGATAAGCACCGCCCTGCTTTGGCTATAAACATTTGTGGGTGGTTCAAGTTCAAATTTAAACACCAGTCCAATTTTTATTATTTCATTTATAATATATTCGATAAGTGTATACCCACTTCTAAACCGTGCATTACGTCGCACTGGGTATATCCAAAGTGGTACACAAATACTATTACATCAAATATAAAAATGAAACAATATTTTCATAAAAAATGGAAAAAAAAACTAGACTTAACGAGGACTATGCTCATTTTTCAGCTTACCGCTCTATTGTAAAACGCGAAATCAGAGAAGCCTTTAAAAATCATTTGTTTTCAATTGAAGATAAGTTTTGTAAATATATAAAGGACCTAAAAAAAATCAACAATTCAACTAAATCTATGTCGTTTGACGGAAATGAATTGAATACTCACGTCGAAATTGCTAATAGTTTTGCAACCTTTTTTTCATCTGTGTACAAAAATGTTCAACCTAATCTCAATGCGGACTCCACATTCCACACTGAACAGATTGGGTCTTCATCGGACCTGGTCAATATTACAGAAAAGGATGTTAAGTCACCGCTTTTAAATTTGAAAAAACCTAACTCTATTGGACCTGATAATATTCCCACATTTATACTTAAAGGTTGTTCTGATCTTTTTATATCGCCATTATGTCGCCGTTGGTATATAAAAGTGGAACATATTTATAAAATATATATATGTATAATAATATATAAGTGCATGACACAGAGAAGTTATAAAGGGAAAGGTTTTTAATTTGTAATGAATTGAGTGTTTCAAAATTATAAATAATAAACAATAGCTCTTATGCGATGCTCTTATAATTATTGCTACATAAAAATATCGTTCGGGTATCTTTTAAACATGGGTAAACTTATATAAAATATATCTATAGCAGAGGTGAATTTATTTCCAAGTATATGTAGACGAGAAATGGGTGCATGCATTTGGTAGTTTGTCGCAGAATTATTGTTACAGAATAACATATTTTGCCGAGTTTGTCGATGAGGTACTTTGAACTTGATTTGTTGCAGGAGTTCACAGCAGTCTAATACGGAATAAATAATTTAAAATAAAAAAGTTATTAATTCTGTTATGTTTCTTCTCTTTTCTAGAGTACGTATTTTGAGTTTATTTAGCAAGAATGTATAGTTTATGTGTTGTATTGGTATGTGTAGTTTGAAGTTAATAAAACGTAAAAATTTGCGCTGCACGCGTTCAATATTTTTTATATGAATGAGATAGTATGGGGACCACACTATTGAATTGTATTCTAATTTTCTCGTTGTTGAAAAGATTGAGTAGTCATCAATTAGGTGAGAAAGTTTAAAAATTTTGTGTAAATGTCTTTTTTTGTTTGAGCAGTAATATAAGGTCCGTGGAGAATTAGATATATTATGTGTTTTGGTGCATACGATGGTACATAAGATTTTATATTCTCGGAAAATGTTTAATAATGTTTTTCTAAGGTTTGTTCAATATCACTATCATCAGTCAAGAAAGTCCAATCAGTATTAGTGAGCTGGTAATTAATAGAATTGTAA
Source organism: Halesus radiatus (assembly GCA_022606495.2). Lineage (NCBI taxonomy): Eukaryota > Metazoa > Arthropoda > Insecta > Trichoptera > Limnephilidae > Halesus > Halesus radiatus. The sequence continues at coordinate 15,144 of JAHDVE020008281.1, forward strand.
TCGGCGTTTTTGAAGCTAAGTGTTGTTTGTTTCAATTTGGGTTTGTATATGTAGATATTAACTGTAATGTGTAGGGGAGGATGATGACTATCCACCGATATGATTTTTGTGGCGGCATTATTAATAAATGAATTAAAAATTATTTTGTATTCACCACTTTATTAATATACACATATCTACATATTTCGAAAGAGATGCTTTCTTCTTCAGGAATATATAAAAGACTAAAAAAATAATAATATCAAGTATAGATAAATGATAAACCTACTTAAACATAAACTTATAAATATATTTTTTTAAAGTCTACGGGATATGAAATAATATATTTTAAATAACCATTTATGGATATGACAGTATCTACCTTGAAAGTAAATAATAATCAGACAAGCCAAGAAATATTTTAGAACGGGATAATGCTTTTTTGAGTTTGTGTGAAAATCGCCGATATTTTTAACGATTTTGTAACACATTTACTTCTTGAGATTGTTGGTATTTTATTTTATTTTACATTTTGATTATCTATTGTATTCGTTATAAAACGTAAAAAGTATACCCTTTTGAAATAACTAATAACTAATAAGTTTAACTGGCCCGAGCCCGTAAAGCCCGTCTGGAATAAAACGTCCACACGTCTTCGTTACCGCAAAAAACCACATGTCATCGAAACAAATAATGACACGAAGCAATTTTGTTGGTAAAATGGGACAAATCTTACTTTATCCGGAGGGCGTTTTAAGTGACTGTTGTCTGATAATAAATCACTTTATTTTGTACACTTCGGTTAAATAGGTTAAGTGGCAATAACCGGATAATTTATTATATCGACAATAAACTGTAAAAGTCTCATTACTTTCAAATTTGATGAAAATTTCTCCGAAAGATTGGTATTCACTTTGTGGCGTCATTATTAATAAATGAATTAAAAATTACGTAATTCATTTATTTTCGTATTGATTTTAAAAATAATATCTTATTTATTTTCTAATAAAAAATTGTTAATCAATGTTGTATAATATATTTTTATTGATTACTAACCTACTCTAATCATTTTTTGTTTATGTTTATGATTTTTCTATTCTTACATTATTTTGTTCTATTTTAATCATTGGTCTATACTTGACATTATTATTTTTTGTATGCTATATATTCCTGATGAGGAAAGCATCGCTTTCGAAATATGTTGATATGTATATATTAATAAAATTGTGTTTACAAAGTAATTTTTAATTCATATATAGATAAAAATTGGTTGGATTTTTATAAAAAATTATTTTGGGAAAAATATTGATTTTCATAGAATTAACATGGTAAACATTTTAATTGCGCAAACTAAATGATAATTAAGACTGAAAAAGATAAAAACCTGTTTCAAAGAAAAAATGCAGTATTAACAAAAGTAAAAACTAATTAAAAAAGCTGATTTTATTTATAATAATTTAACATTTTGTTATATTGATCACGGATATCAAAAACCCTTACCTAGTTCGCGGGATTTTCAAATAAAGTACAGGGTCATATCGAGCATCAACTGACCGACTAAGTCGGCTCCTTATAGCCATTACTTATATCAGTGCGCCCCACTGTAGAATTTGGCAGCCACCTCTGCTCGGGAGCCCCAAAACATCTGAAAAACCCCTTGGCTCTGTGCAGAAACGGGCGATCCGTTTGATAGATTCGCCTGTTTTAACAAACGGATTCCAATATTTGGAGCACAAACGTCAGGTGGGAATGCTGTCCTTGTTCTATCGATATTTTAATGGATGATACTCTGAGAAACTAGCGTCATTGATCCCTTCGGCACCTGTGGATAGTCGGGAAACACGCCAAACGCGCGCCCATCATTTGCACACGGTTGACATTTTTCACATGAGAACGTGCGCAATACTAGAATGGGTTCTTCTCTAATGTCTCAGCCGGCAAGTAACAGAACATCATTTGGACAAAGGAGTTTTTTTGTAAAGCTCCTTTGTTATATAATAGGCTTAGTGACAACATTAAAACTATAGACTAGATAAATTTATTTCAAAAAAATGGTCAAAAATGTGTTAGCTGAGAGTGGTGATTTCGCTTTATCCATGTTATCCCTTGTGTTGTAATCAATGTTGAAACTTTATGTATGCTCGATATTATCATTATTATTTACTTATTATTATTAATTACATATTACTATTTACTTCGTATTACTTACTTATTACTACTTATTAGTATATACTTATAATTTTATTTATTTTTACCTACTTATTATTTTTTACTTACTACTATTTTCATAATTTTTTTTGGACTTTTACCATTTACATGATTTTATTTAGTCATTATCATTTACCCATTTTTATTATTATGTACTTATTACTATTTAGTCATTAATATTTACTTAATATTGAATGTATATTTTTATATGCTTATTACTATTTACTGATTATTATTTACTTATTATTATTATTTGATTATTGTCATCTAATTTTTTATTAATTATTTACTGTTTTTTACTTGTTAATATTTACTATTTTTTATTCATGTATTGTTATTTACTTATTACTGCTTACCGATTATTATTAAATTGTAAAGCAGCTCATCTCAACACAGGATTGTCCTAGTGAGACGAGTGGCTAATGTTTTGTTTTCATAATTAAATTTAAGAATAAATAAATAAATAATTGACATAGGCCTTGAGGGAAATTATTTCCTTCGGGACCTCCTGTATGGAGTTATTATAATATCAGAAATAGGTTTTTACCAGTAGCGTACATTGCTCTATGGCCAAAAAAGGGCTGTGCGTAGATATTTCATGTTCGAGTGTGAATTGCGGACTGAATATTTGAAAATGGATATTCTATTATCCACCCATCGCTGATTTTGTGATCAACTGACTCAATCCGTCCCGTCATTTTATCGGTATCCATACTTCGGTTTCTTACAATTATTTTGAGTGCTACTTTTTTTCTGTTTTCTTGTTTTATGACTACAAGATTCTAACCCGAATTTATTTGTAATCATTATATAGTGTCTTGGATATACCCATCTGATTTTGATCTGTTGACTTTTTCTACAAGTATAGGAATATACGAGTATATATATATATATATATATTTAAAAAAATTACTAAAGCTTATAAACCTCATCGTAACATATTACAGTTACGCTGTTTTGATTTCAACAAACTTACGCACTATATATTACGTACTAAAAATTGCAAATGGCAGTATAGACAGCCCTGATTTAATTAAACTCATTCAATTTCATATACCTACGAGAGCTACCCGTTCCAAAATCCTGTTTAAATATAACAACACCAGGACTGAGCATTACAAACACTCGCTTGTACCTATATTACATAAAGTTAGTAATATATAAGCAGAATAGATGTAGCGAATCTATTTAACTGCACGGAAGGTTAAGTACAAGAAGGATTTGCTATCATATATTTTCAATCAATATTAATATAACTTAAGTTTACTATGTGTTTTATATGTACGTATATATATTACTTTTATATTCTTCATGAACTTTATTCTTTATATACTCTCTGATGTCATTGTACGACCTAATGCCGCATTTAATAGTTTCCTTTTAAAATTATTTGTGCTATTAACTTATGTTTATAGTTAAGTGTGACATGTAATTATTTTTTATGGTATATTTATACTGTTGATATTAAATAAATAAGTACTCCCATCAGTTCGAGGTTATTCAATCTATCGCATATTATAATTCTCACTTTGTTTCATAAATATCTTACGCGTTTACCTTACTTTCAGCAGCCATCTTAACTGTTTTCACAATACCTCTCTGGGAAAACTTGAATGGAAAGAAAATAAATCAAAACATATCTCCAGACCCTCCGGCACCGGCAATAAGTGCGCGCATTGTCCCTCAGACATTCCCTCCCCACTCCCGCCTTTCCTTCACCTCTTTGTTTATCTCTCACTTGAGGAAAAACAGACAACCAGCTGTCCAATGTGTCACTAGACATTTCCCACTAAGTGTTGGTGGAATAATCGTATTGAATATGTCCATTGGACATAAAATGCATTATTTTACGGTAAACTGTTCGAAATCGTTATATAAAAACAGTAAATTATTTTTTTCTGGTTATTTTTGAGCAGATAGAATTAACATCTTCAGACCAACTTGAATTGGTATAAAGTTAAAGATCACAATTATTTTAGAACAGAATTCCCGCGAATTACATCAGGAAATATTTAAATCGTAACCTACCAAAATTATAAGTATTTTTTGTCCATTTCGACATATGAAAACGAAAGAAAATATTACGTTTTTAAACACTTTCATATGAATTTATACATCGTCAACTAGATTCGTTTAAATCCTAAGGTTCTTCAGGCCAGTATTATTACATACTAAATTATGTACAGACACATTTACATAAAGAAACGGAGACAGCATATTAGAGGAGGATAGAGCATCAGAGCATCAGAGAGTGGGTGGTTGAGGGGTATTTCGTAGGTTAGGGGGAGGGTTGAGGTTACATGGGGAGAAAGAGAACAACTTCAAAATCGGAATTTGGATTTGTTTTTTTTTTATGTGATACCACACAAGAGTCCCAGCTCCATCCAACCGTTTGGAGCCAGTGAAACTATGGCATCCCCAATTGGGGTATTTTACTAGGCTGAAGGTATCGAGGAGGGGAAGGAGATGGAAAATATGAAGATGGATCTATTAAAATTATTGTAATTATTATGTGTTTGGAAAATTCTGAAAACCCTGTACTTGTTAAATATCTAACGTGTTATTTTATTCTAATATTTACCTTCCGTACGGTTTTACTTATATACTCGTAGATAGCCGGGAAATCGTGGCAATGATGTTTGCAACGATTCCCGACCAAATAAAACAAACTTTCCAATGAAGTACATTGTCAAACCACAAAATGATGGCTTTCTTCAGTAAAATAATGTTATGCTTTTATTGGTTGGCTTCAAATACATTCACTATATTTAAACGTGACATTGTACGAGTATATTGTCACATTTAAAAATAGAAAAAATCATTGTACATATATATGAAATGGGTGGTGTACAAACTACACGGTTTTAGAAAATTATTACAAGGATCGGTACCAATGACATGTCTGTGTGTAATATCTAGTAAATGGTTATATACATATTACCGGGCGGGGTTAGTACAAAGCTCGGGAACGATACATGGTAAAGATAAAAAGGTATATGAAAAGAGTGTTTAGGGGTTGTGTGTCTATGTATGCGTGTGTGTGTATGTAGGAGCGTGTATATGCACCTATGTGTCTGAATAGTGATATGTACTACTATGGAGAGTTGTGATTGCGCATTGATGTTACGAGTAATATTTTTCTTAAATGACGGTAGGGAGTCAAAAAATATGTCGAGATTTAGGTAGGGACAAAGATTATTAAATGTTTGACAACACGGAAAATAAGAAGTGAGCAAAATAACAATGTATAATTTTAAATACTAATATTTAAGATAGGAATAATATGTAAAATATAAATAATAAAGTATAAAATTATGTATTTCTTTTAACATAATAAAAATATTTTTGAAATTGCAAAGTATAAGCAAAGTCGTGAGGCCGATTAAGGTAAAAACTCTAGGAAGATATTTAATACTCGGTTGAAGAGATCGTATCAAATGAGAGTTCAAAAATACTGGTAGCTCGATCAACGCAATTCTATACAAAAATTGTTAGAAAAACGACTTTTTCATCATCAACAATGAACGGCTGCCAGTCATAATACTTGTTTTATCGATCGATTACATGACACCACATGTTTTCATTAAATTAATACTTCATCATTTTTTTCTAGAAGAATTCCATGACAGTGAAACACATGTCCATTAAATAAATACCCATTTTCCACATGAAAACACTCCCATTAGGCAAGAAAAAACTAACCTCAACAAGCCAAAGTGTGTTTTCGTGGAACCCCAAATGTAAAATGGACAGAAAAAATACTATATAATATATGTATTATTAGCCACTACCACCATCCATCATTTAATATTGACAAGTTATTCTGTTACCCAGAGCCTGGCGTAGGAAAGGCAATGGAGTCCGTTGACATGGCATGTTGTTTAGCATTCCATCAATTAATTCGTTCGGTAATGGCTGAAATGCCTCTATACTGATTATTCTGCAAATTCGACACAGAACTACTTTACAATGTACTCGGAAAGCTCCACTCACAATTTTGATTAATTTTGAATGCCAAAGAATGTTTGAATGTTTCATCTCAGAAAATGCAATTTCATCAAAAAAGCATCCCATATCTACTCCGGTGACCGAATAAATCATCACACTCGTGTATCGGCACGTTTAAAGTAATGTAAAGTCATTAAAATTACGACAAAAAAAAACAATAACCCGAAAACCTAATCTAACCTAACATATTTAAGAGTTTTTGCATTTTTTTATTAAGAAAAAAAAAATTTAACGAAGCAATGAAAACTTCGCTTTAACCACATTTATTTTTCACTTCTATCGGTTTCGGAACAACCGTTCCATCGTCAGGGCAAAGTATGTACTAAACAATATTACAAAATTATGGCAGAACATACATAATAAGTGTCATAATAAGGTTAAAACAAAGTTTGATTGTTTCATTTGATTTTAATGGATAACTACAAAGTGATAGCTTCGTACAATAGTAAAAAAAAATTAATTAGGTTAGGTTAAGTTTTTCTGTCGTACTTTTTTTATGAATTTATATCACTTTTAAAAAGTGTGCCGATTCATACATGTGTTGATTTATCACTGAACCGCGTACTTCAACCACGTGATTGTTAACGATATTGAGTGTTACACTCCTTGACTCTGAACCCAGAGGTTCTGGGTTCGATACCCTTATAAGTGATTTTTTTATAAGATGTTTTCAATAAAAAATAAATAATATCGAAGTAGAAAATACTTTCAGAAACACTCTGAAAACGGACCACAATTAAAAATCTAAACGTTGTGCGTTGCTTAAAATTGGTTTTGTTTCGTTAAAGATGTTTTGTTACTACATAAGAACAATCCGATATCAATATTTTTAATGGTAGAAGTAATGATTGCTACGAGAAATAAGAACTAAAAGAAGAAGTAAAAAGCATAGCCTACATTCGAATTTTCCCAGAGAGCGAAAACTTGAAACCGCAAAAAGTGATACATCAATAAACATTTTTAGGAGAAGTCAGAGAGAATGCATGGAAGCACTCTGATGGGAATTGAAGTTTGCCTCTCAGTCGTATATTGAATTTAATGCGGCTGCTGCGAGCCTCCGAGGAAGATGAGACGAGGAAAGTGCACCAAATTGAGTGTGTTCTCTGCTGCATATTGTACCTCAGAATTACGACACGGATGTCCCGATAGAGTGGGTATGAGATAAACGTATCATATTCATCACTGGCATTTTTTTAATGTTCATTTTTACCCGATATCATGTTTATAAAATATTTTTTCCAATGCTCTAATAAGTTGAAGATAAAAATCTGTTTGCAATAATGCAAGACCAAATATAGAAATACACTGACATAACTGGTACCTCGGACTGCTGTTCACGTGAAAATGTTACTTTATGGGTTACCACTATAAAAAAGAAATGAAAAAGATTTGTCAGATTTTATATATGGGTATACGTGAAGTCTTGTTCTAATTATACACCCTCTAGCTTACAACTATTAAACACAGTCTACCTGTCCATCTACTCGCACATTCAAATGTTACAATTTAATTATACTTGACAGGCTTTTGACTACCATTTTAGAATTGTTGGTCTGATTGCGTACCTACAAAATAATAGCACCTAGCAGAACAAACTAAATACCTTGTTTTATTGATCAGGGGATCAAAATCCAATAGTGGTAAATTATAGACATCGGATTATATGCATATTCAAAATGCATATTTACGCATTTTGGTGGTAAGTGCATATTTGTGCCTTTTCTTGGCCTTAGGGCATATTTCAGCTATTTTTTTCTTAAAAATATGATTTTCTTCAAATCAGAAATGGTAGATATTTGATTTTTTTTTTCTGAAGAAACGGGCTATTATTTTGGCATTGATTTCAAAATTACGTAGACATGGCCAAAGCAAGATCTACCCGTAACATTTTGATCTGGAGGCAAAGGTCACGTGACATCCACCTTAGCACCGGTCCGGGTCACGCATTTTTTAAATAAACTCCGCTATCATTCGCACGCTGACTGCCGTCTAATGATCAGAGAAAGAATTTACGGAATAACGCATCCTTATGCATTAAAATGTTATCAAAATTATATTCCACAGGAAATGGTTATTTTACTTAATTTTAAGCTTATTCCTTTATATCAGTTTTGCGAAACAATCTTGTCAAACCAAAATGACGACGACGCGAAAGCGTTCATGCCATCGTTTCCTGGGGTAAGTAAATTAATAAACGTTTCTAAAAGGGTCAAACTAAATACTCTAACAAAATATTCTGTTTATGTAAAAAAAGCCGAACCTTTTTTTATCTATTGCTTTTTTTACTTAAATTTGGCAGTTTGGGTTAGTTTTGGATGTTGGCACAGCAGCTACAGGAAGGATATTGGGGATAAATTCCACACAATTGTGAAATAGACGAAGAGTAAATATGAATACTTGCGGTTTTCGAGTTTGAAATAAATAAAATAAATAAATCTCGAAAGTTTGCGAGTTTCCTGCAAAATTTCGAGATTTATTTATTGGCAAATCACTGAAAGGGACATGCCTTCAGGCTCACCACTCACCCTGCTTAATTTGGCTTCTTCGCCTCACACATAACAGCACCTCCGTGATATAATCCCATGTCAAGTGATAAAAATAAATAATGATACGAGAACATTTCATAAAAATATTATCACCGACCAGACTAAAATAGTTTCCATTTCGTTCAGCACCATCCATTCTGTAGAAATGACATCGCTCGTTTTGGCTGAATATTATTATCATTGGAAACCCGGCGATTAAGTTTCACTGCGGGCTGAGTGCAACTATGAAAACGGGGTTAGTCGAACAAAAGTCATCTACCGAGTCTCATTTCTCGGGAATAAACAGTTTTATTATTCACGTACCAATCTATAATGACGCAATATTAAAAAATCGTTGTAACCTTCTTCTCTCTTGTTTTCTTCTTCTCTCCGCACACTTCAGTCTCACAACATACCCAAATTGGGAAGCTCATAATCGCAAAACACCTTTACATTAAAAATTACTAATTGTAACCGCAACCAAATAATAAACATTTATTAATTGATAAACTAAAGTTCTTTAAAACTTAAGACAAGATTTTTGTGCATAGTGCAAAGGGTAACAATTATTATTTTTATAAACAATAATTATTAATCTAAAACACTCATCCAAATTGAAAAACCTTCCGAGCAAAGATAAATGTCGCCGGCAGGACTCGAACCCGCACCCTTCTAATGTCCGGTTAGATGCTCTACCGTTGAGCTACGTTGTTTACAGGTGAAAATATAATAAAAAACAGTAATTATTGAATACGGTTTCACTAGTATATATTGATTAACTTGGTTTGCGATAATACGACGTAGCTCAACAGTAGAGCATCTAACCGGACATTAGAGATTTTAGTTCCGAGTCCTGCCGGCGACATTGTCTTTAACTCGGAAAAATTCATTGAATAATGTTAATTTAACAAAAGCAACAAATTACTGCCCACTATCTTACAAAAAGACTTTAATTTATCAATGTCGTATTGTTGAGAATCAAAAGCAATTTCACCGTAAAATGTAGACATAATTTGTCTCGACGCCATCTGTTGGTTGTTCTCTCTAATAAAGTTGGTTGTTTACGGTGAAAATACTCATAAAAAAACAGTAATTATTGAATGGAACACTGAGTATATATTAGTTAACGGCGGGTTTACGCGATAAGCCGACGTAGCTCAGCGGTAGAGCATCTAACCGGACATTAGAAGGGTGCGGGTTCGAGTCCTGCCGGCGACATTTATCTTTGCTCGGAAGGTTTTTTCAATTTGGATGAGTGTTTTAGATTAATAATTATTGTTTATAAAAATAATAAATAATAAACAATTAATATCAACTAATTCAATTAATTATACCTTTCTAGGTTTTTCGAACTTATGCAACAGTTATAAATAACGTCAATTCCGTTATTATTTATTCTTTTTCATGAAATTCTCAGAGAAAACAGCCTTCATTAACTTAGTGTAAGAGGATTCAAACCTCGTTAGAACATTAATATTAAAATCATACAAAAGTTATAAGAGCCAAATGTTTTCATTTAACGAATAAACTTCTTCTCGATATTTTTATTTATTTAAAGACGTACAACGATGTTGCATTCCCATGGGTTATTAATTAAACTCTTTTTGGGACTGTTAATTTTTGCTACATAATATTGAGTTTAACAAAGTTTTCAAGACAAATGTGTAAATGAAAACCGAATACAAGTGGATGCCATCTACACGGATTTTTGCAAAGCATTCGATCAGTTAAATCAATCGCTACTAATTAAGAAGCTGGAAAGGTTTAGCATAAATGGACATACTCTAAAATGGTTTGAGAGTTACTTAACCGAAAAAAAACTAAAAGTATTTATAGGGGGTACTCCGTAGATCTTCTTACTGCTACATCAAGAATTCCACAGGGCTCTCATCTTGGACCCTCGCTGTTTTTATGCTAGGAATTTATGCTTTATGCTAGGAATTAAATTTACAAAATATCTCCTATCTGCCGATGACCTCAAGCTGTATAAAAAAATTACATCAATTGAAGATTGCATCTATTTGCAAAAAGACTTGTAGTCACTTCATGAATGGTGTGTACTTGATGATTTATATTTTAATGAAAATAAATGCATTGCAATTTCCTTTACAAAGAACAGAAATAAATTTTCTAATACGTATCACATAAATAAAGTTGCTTTATTGAACACAACTTTAACCAAAGACTTGGGCGTGACATTTGACTTGTTACTTAATTTCAATAAACATAGATACTATTTCAAAAAGTGCATCACGAATTGTTTTAAAAGTGTAGAATTAACAACAACATTATATAAATCGATTATCATATTATAAGTATTTTGGAGTACGCATCCACTATTTGGTCTCCTAATTATGTAATTCATAATTACAAAATCGAATCCACACAAGGAAAATTGTGAACCCGTGTGATTGCACATCGTGAAGGTTTATCTGATCAATTTGGAATGTATAATGATCGGATTTCGCAATATAAATTACAAACTCTGTCAGTCGGATGTAAACTTTCTGATTCATATTCATATTATACGTATTAAACGTATTATACTTATACGAGTACGTATTCCTTTTGTACAAAATTATGCATGCATCAATTGATATACCAAACATTTTATCATAAATCAACATTAATACACCTTTTTTTAAAATTTTAATGTAAATCAAATTTAATAATGTTATCATTAAGTTCTGCAAGAATTTTTAAATTTTTATTATTGTGACAGCTGTTTCGGCATTAATGCACAAACAATAAAATCAACAAGGAGGATAAAAGACATTTTTTAATGTTAAAACCTATCATTCAAATACGAGATATTTCTCTCCTTTACCAAAGACATTAAGAAATTACAATACTATATACACTGTTCCAATAATGAAATAGACATTTTTAATGACACAATCAATCAATTTAAAAAAAAGTTTTACCATCAAACTGATAATGTGATGATACCCTTTACTAAGTACCAAACAGTGTACCATCAGCACAGGGGACAAAAAAGAGTTAATTTATTCACCTACTTATAATATGGTGTCGATCTTTCAATTGTTTGTCATTTGCTTTAGTATCGTTTTTGCCAGATAAAAATTGTTGTTTATTATAATTATTAATTACTATTACTTTTTAAACATTTATATATGTAAGTTTTAGGCATATTGACTTTTTTATATATTAAAATAAAATAAAATAAAAATAAGTTAATGAAAATATATATACAAAAAATACATATAAACAATAGGAATTAATCTTCAATCCAACCATAAAAGTCCAAGACTTACTATATTGTGTGTATACTGATATTAAAAAAAATATCTACTCGTAGTGTTACCTAAACAATATTACGACCTTACTTAAATATAAATATGGATAAGTACGATAATAGAATAGAGGTATTACTACCCGGTTTCCCCGTGTTTAAGATTTTTGAGAATATGAATATCACGTTCCACATGAAAACATCGGAAAATCGAATAATCGGTAAAATGATGTTTTCATAACTCCCAACGAAAATATATTTGCGAGCTGAAACGAGGAACTAATAATTCCAGCAGAAAATAAACTGTTTAAAATTCGTGAGGCCAGAGCTCACCAATTAAGAGGTTTTACTGAGACAAACAGAATTCAGTTTTAAAACACTTTCGATCTACTATCAGAATATGGTGTAAAGTGAAATCTGGAGTTCTCTCTTTCTAAAACACATGTCTTGCCTTACGAGAAAGGGAGATAGAACGGGTATTATGAGGACCGTCATTTGGTTCCCGATACTGAACGACTAAAATCAAAGGGTTACTTCACAGATAAAATGAAATAAATATTTTTTTCCATAGGAACGTAAATTTTATGTACTACAAAATGAATCATGGTGAAGGATTTATTGTACATTTGTATGTACCTAAAATGAAATATGGGATCTCAAAGTGTCCTTCGGAGACCAAGTTTTCATGTTTAGAGATATGGGAGAAATGTCCGCCCATGCAATATTTTGAATAAATCTCTATGAAGGCAACAAGTGTTTCGGATTTTACGACTGCGTAGGTATCACAATATAAATATTATTTAATTTAGAATTATTTGCGCCTATAGTCCACCAGGAGAGAAGGCGTCTTTAACTATCACTCTGGTTCTTCCTCTTTTTCTATACATTTTAAAGGCGGTGTAACACAGAATGTAACAGGAATCTGCAAGCACCTAGAATTCACCGTGAGATACAGATCGGGAAAAATCTTTATTTTGTTTGCTTACTAGAAAATAAACTAGTCGCTTCTCACTAGACCATGATTTGTACACATGCCGAAAGCGGTCGTGTCATGAGTGAATCTTATTTTAAGTATTGATTGGCACTTTTAACCTTCCTCTATACTTTTCCTCCACTTCACCTTTAATTTTGCCGCACAACGTTTTACAATACATTTCTCATATGACCAAGGGTTAAAAGTTTTTTTTTTTAATTGAACAATAACAATAAGTTATTAAAGCTTTACGTTTCAACGTACATACAATTAATTATTGAAAACACACACAAAAAATAGAAATATATGGTTGCGACTGAGACTCGAACCCAAAACCCCTAGTTTATCCTATACCGGCGTCTCTACCAAAAATAATACGGGAAATAATCGAAAAATTGTATTAGTGATACGCGAGGGAAGTAAGTATGTGATTGATAAAAATTACGGAATTCAACGAGGTCTCGGTAGCTCAATTATAAAGAACTTCTCCTACGTTATGAATAATACTATTCTGAAAAAAAAAATCTTCTACGGAGATCTAGGAATGACTCTCGATTCTAAATTCATAATTGACTTACACATTAACGAAATTAAGTGTAAATCGTAAAAAATTACGGAATGTATCCACAGAATATGTCAACCGTTCAAGGACCTCTAATCAATTCTAACCATTTATAACGCCTTACTAAGAATTAAATTGGAATATGGAAGCAATATTCAAAATCCTCATTACTACAAAAATGTGGTTTACATGATCATCTTAGATCGTACGTCTTGAATACTTCAACATTAATTCACTTAAAATTAGAAGGCAATTGATTGTATTAATATGTTTATGGAAAATAATTCACGCTCATCTCCATACTACATTATGTCTTAGCAGTATTTAAATAATTATACCTATTTTCCATTGTTTCAGACGCCATAGAACATCACATTTGAATATATTTAGAAATAATAAATGCCTACTTTAGCTCTCTGTCTCAAATCCAAATGTTTTAATGTACTAATGTAGATTTTTTTGTCGTTAATTCCGTTTCCAAAATGGCTCTGCTATTACTTAAAAATATATAACAATGATTGGGCTAATTAAATCATGTATCACTTGTGTCTCTCTTTGTGTCTCTAGTTTTATTTGTATTATGTATAATTGAGTGAGTTTTAGTAATGTAATGGTTTATGTGTCCTTTGTCCGAGTACTTGTAATTTTATTCAATTTATATTTTAGTTTTTTATAACTGGATTGTTCTCACGTAAAGTGTGAACATCTGTAAAATCGATTTGAAATAAAACTGACATCGCCAAAAATGACGTATGACTTCCACTCCTAGGCCTCAGACAGACCAAAGAAATTCATTATCTGTTCGAGAAAGTATTTCGTATTTTTTTTATCAATTATGTCCAAAATAAGAAATATTTTACATTTCTTCAGGGATGCAGACACGCCCACATCATACGTTCCTTGCATTTTAAAATTTTATAATTTTTCCCTTGCTACATACCAGTGGTGGCTCGTGACTTTCGAGTGAGCTAGAATGCTAAGATTGAAAAATACGACGTTATTGATGTTGTTTTAGATAAAAAAAAAATTCTTTCAAAATTTCATTTCTTGTATGAAGTCTTTTCGGGTAGGTAGGGCAGTGCTAGATACTATTCCCATGATTTATAAAACTCACTTTGGAACAAGAGAAAAAAATTACATTACACAAGTGATACAACAGGATACAAAACTGAGTAGAAATAACGCAACTCAAAATAACAGACAAGGATCTGCAGTAATAATACAAATATATCATTTTGTAGAAAAGTATACAAGTTCAAAATAAAAGTACAACAAAACCAAAGTGGCCATTCACAAACAATAAAACCAAAATACAGAAAAGTTGTAGAGAAGTGTGCATAAATGTAAACAATAAAGATTTAACGATTTTTTAAATTACAAAATCATTACTCAACATGTACAAAATCAGTATATTAATTATAATTTAAGAGAATATACATTTTCAAAAACATTTATAAAATTAGTTTATTAAGGGAGAGAGGGACGTCGGAGAGTTATTATTTAGTAATTCAAAATAATGATAGTATTATTACGCAATACAACAAACATAATGTTTTTAAATAGAAAAATATTTGTTAAATATTTTGTAAATTTACATAGGCTTAGCATTTATCAAAATCCAATCAGAAATATTACTTTTTTCTGACCGTTCCATTGTACAAGGTGTGACAAAATAAAAGGTGAATTTTGAATTTTCGCGGGCTGTGTACATTCAAATATCATTTTTTTTATTTTGGTACACATATGTTTTTCATATGTTAGCATTATCAGTCATTTTGGATCAGTGGTTTGTTTTTGACAACTGGAAAGGATAGTCACGTTTTGTTTTTTCTTCGATTTTTTACTAAAAAAAAAATTAGTAAAAAATCAAAAAAACTTCGATTTTTTGAAGAAATGCTGATATAGAAATGCTGATATGAAATGCTGATATGAAATGCTGATATAATGAAGAAATGCTGATATAGATGTTAAGGACATAGAAAAAAAAGCAAATCTAAAATTTCACTTTAATCGGACTGATGATGCCCCATAAAACGGCTATCAAGTTCCAACCAAAACTAGGAAATTCCTCCATAGGATTAACAATTTTTTTCTAAAAAGAATAAATTTTTTTTGAAGAAATGCTGATGACGACATAGAAAATAAAGCGAATCTAAAATTTCACTTCAATCGGACTGATGATGCCTCAGAAAACGAACCTAAATAAAAAATCGAAGAACACCCAAAAACGTGACTAACCTTTCCAGTTGTCAAAAACAAACCACTGATCCAAAATGGCTGATAATGCTAATATATGATAAACATATGTTTACCAACATTAAAAAAAATCGATAATCGAATGTACACAGCCCGCGAAAATTCAAAATTCACCTTTTCTTTTGAACACACCTCGTATGTTTTACAAAATATTTAAAATACGAATATGATTTTTAAAGTGGAGAAAAGTATGTTTAATAATTTGTCGTTGCGTTTTTGTAAATAAACGTAACCCCAAAAAACATCGGCTAAATCCAGCAGCATAACCATTCTTAGCGAAATACTACTATGTCCGTGGTATGTTTTTTTGTTAATGTCAATTAATTCGCTGTTTTCCTACTACCAATCCTGTTTAAAGGTCTGTGCACGTCACTGCTAGTAGGTAAATAAAGGTAATTATGTAAATCATGTTACGGTGTGTTTTGTAAGGCGTGCGTTCACGTGGCTTGTTTAATTCCCCTAATTTTTCACTTGAAGGTCAAATTTGACATAATTTTTGTTGAAGCCAAAAACACGTTAACTGTCGCATTTTATGTGAATAATTAATATCAGAATCTTACCAAGTTACTTGGGGAAGATAAATTTTATGAAATTAACAATAATGAGCAACACCATTAAGCCCGCTTTGGTTTCACTCAGCCAGGCTGCCACTATACCGCGAAGTATCGCCCCGTGGGGGAATAGCGGCCATCGGATACCTGGCCTTACGACCACCCTGTATAAGTATAATACTCGCGGTGTGACGAAGAAGCTCGCGTTTCACATACTCGTATACCACCTAACTTGTTATAAAAATTAACTTATTAATTTTTATTTATTTCATTTGTCCAATAATATTATTAACTACTAGCTGATGTGTATCCGGCATTGCTCGGGATTTTTTGTTGTTGTTTGGGTGCCATAATTGATTTAATAACGAAAGTAATGCCTATTGACGACTATTACTATCTCTAAACATAGAAACAAAGAAATATTTATTTGAAAATTTTATTTGATTCCAACCATTTATTTTTTCAAAGTGCAATAAAGTTTCGAACAAAACTTCGTCATTTGAATATGGAATCCGTGGCTAACTAAAGTATTATATATCTATGAGCTAACCTCAATACAACATGTCGGGTTTAGTGTTTTTCTTACTAATTTTAAAATGTTATAGCAACAGTTTTACATATGGATTTCATTCGTACTAAAACCTTCACTAATAATAACAATCTGAAATGTTTCAACGAAATCGGTCGAGACAGACACACAAACATTCATGTATGTATTTGTATATACTCGTATATTGGGATGTTAACTATGCCATGCTGACTATAATGCCATTGAAATGTTTCAACGAAATCGGTCGAGACAGACACACAAACATTCATGTATGTATTTGTATATACTCGTATATTGGGATGTTAACTATGCCATGCTGACTATAATGCCATTGATATGTTTCAACGAAATCGGTCGAGACAGACACACAAACATTCATGTATGTATTTGTATATACTCGTATATTGGGATGTTAACTATGCCATGCTGACTATAATGCCATTGAAATGTTTCAACGAAATCGGTCGAGACAGACACACAAACATTCATGTATGTATTTGTATATACTCGTATATTGGGATGTTAACTATGCCATGCTGACTATAATGCCATTGAAATGTTTCCTAATTCTTGCAAGGAAAGACACCTTTTTACTATTTGTTTGCAATAAAAATTGTCTTAATCTCCAAAAGTCACTTTTATCGATCTCTTATGATAATTCTCAATTAACTCCCATGTTTTTGCAGCTATCTTTTTGCATAATTGAAAAGTTCTTAGATTAGTGTGACGGATATGCCCTACCCGATTTTTTTTTAATTTGTGTGGGACATCAATTGACTAGTCTAGAGCAGTGGTCGGCAAAGTGCGGCTCCCGAGCCGTATGCGGCTCTTTGGTCCCTTAAGTGCGGCACTGCCACAAAAATCCACTAGCAGGCGCAACAGTCTTATCTACAGTGGTCGGAGCTTATCGTGTCTGTAAATCGCGGGCACCTTTCAAAGGTACCTTCCTGAAGAATAAAGTTGTCTTGTTCTCCATTCAGCTGCATATCCAATAGGTATTTTTGTCATCAATTTGTTTCACTTTCCGAACCTGCTAAAGAATCGCTAACTAACTAACTAACTAACTAACCATCACGCCGTTTCCCCGCAGGGGTAGGCAGAAAGGACAGACCGCCAAACAACTCGATCTTGGCATACACTTCTTGCTTCATTCACATTCATACAACGCCTCATACATTCTCTTCTGTTATTCCGACTTCTGACATGGCCCGACTCGAGTATTTGATTCACTTGATCGTGCCATGTCTTCCTCGGGCGTCCCCGGCTTCTTCTTCCATTCACATTCGCGTCATGTATTCTCCTTACACTCCTTTCTTCGTTCATTCGCTCTACACCCAAACCATCTAAGCGTCCCTTTCTTAATCTTGCTCACTACGCTTACATCAGCCTTGCATTCTTTACGAATCTCAACATTTTTCACACGATCATACATGGTTTTACCACACATTCGTCTCAGAGATCTCATTTCTACAGCATTCAGTCTACTTTCATCCTTCCTCTGCCAGTTCCATGCCTCACTGCCATACATCAGGGTTGGTATCAGCACTCCATTGTGGACTGCTAGCTTCGCTTCTTTGGACAACTTTTTGTTTGCGCCAACCGCGTTCAGTCCTCCGTTAATGGAGTTTCCTGCATTCACCCTTCTTTCAATATCCCTATCAGTCTTTCCATCTCTCGTAAACATACTTCCCAAATACACAAACTCGTCTACCTGCTCCAAGTATTCGTCATTCACAACTATATTGCACACTGTCTTCGTACTCTCTCTTTCAAACACCATGACTTTAGACTTACTTACATTCATCATTAGCTCATTCTTCATACATACTTCGTTCATCCTAGATACGAGGGACTGTAGATCTTCTATACTATTAGCAATCAGCATCATCAGCATACAACAGGCAACAAACTTGCAGACTACTCATTTTTGCGCCCAAGCCCACCTCTTTCAATTCTTGCATACAATTATCCATGTATAGATTGAATAACCACGGTGACATTACGCAGCCTTGCTTAACACCTTTTGTGATGTCAAACCACCCCGTAAAATCACCGTTTGCCCTAACACATGCAACGCTTCCCTCGTACAGAGATGCGATTGCCTGTATAAGATTTGTATTCACTCCATACTTGGACAACACCTTCCATAACTTTTTTCTGTCAACTCGGTCGTATGCTTTTTGTAGATCTACAAAAGCACAGAAAAGTTTCTGGTTTTTTGCCAGAAACTTCTCTGTGAGCATACGCAGCGAGAAAATCTGATCCATGCATCCCCTTCCGCTCATAAATGCACCTTGCACATCCCATATTTTATCCTTTGTTTTCATTTGTACCCTTTCAATCAATATCCTACCATACAGCTTTCCAACTGAACTTAACAGGCTAATAGCCCTGTGATTTCCACATTCCATGCGTGACCCTTTACCTTTGTATAGAGGCATGATCACAGCCCTTCTCCAATCTAATGGGGTGTAACCCTCCTCTAAACACTGGTTAAAAAGTTTGCATAACCATGTGAGAATTATACGGCTATCTCCTTTAAAGTATTCAGCAGCAATATTATCGAAACCAACAGCCTTACCATTCTTCATACATTTAATTAATCTTTTAATTTCATCCATGCTGATTTTGGGAACATTCACGCCATCGTCATTCATACCTGACTCGCCACTGGAATCACTATCACTCGGGTTGCTTTCGAAGACCTCTTCAAAGTATTTCATCCATCTCTCTTTTATATCTTTCTCATTCGTCAGCATTTTCCCATCTTTCGATTTTATCACTTTCACACATCCGCTTTCTGGACCATTCCGGGACCTTTTGACTTCCTTCCAAAACAGTTTAATGTTTTCTTGGAAGTGGTTTGTCATTTTGATCCCCTCTTCCTCTTCCAGGCGTTTCTTTCGTTCTTTCACTCCAGCACGTACTCTTTTCTTGCATCCCTTATAAACTTCTTTCGCTCTATCCCTCTCTTCGCTAGAAGCACTGCCAGTCGCTATCAGACATAACCACGCTTTCTTCTTCTCTGAGACCAGTGCTTTAATCTCATCATCCCACCATGCATCACCTTTCTTCCTACCTTGCGTACTTATCCCACATACCTCTCTAGCAAATTCACAAAGGCTCACTTTTATGTGATCCCATGTTTCGTCTATGCTCAGACCGTTCATATCCTTATCATTCAATCTCATCTCTACACAATTTTCATACTTACTTCTTACATTATCGTTCTGCAGTTTTTCTATTCTGACTCTAGTTGGAGTCGACACCACTTTCACTTTAGAGCGCCAGCCGCGGAAGAGATTTACTCTCGACACAACCAGAAAATGGTCGGTTTCTACCTCAGCCCCTCTGAAAACTCTTGTGTCTGTGGTGACGGCTCGCAACCTAGAGTCAATTACCACAAAATCGATCATTGACCTTTCATTTCCTCTTTCCCACGTATATTGGTGGATACCTTTATGATTGAAGAAGGTATTCGATACAAAAAGGTTCCACTCTAAACATACTTCAAGCATTCTGTTACCATTATCATTTGTTCTTTTATCCCCAAATATACCTAAGGTTGACTCAAATCCATCCCGTCTAACTCCCACCCATCCATTTAAATCTCCTGCCATTATAATCCTTTCATTCATATTTTTTAATCTCATCACATCGCTCACACCACTCCAAAAATCATCTTTCCTCCATTGACAAACATTATTTCAAAACAACCATTTTAAATATGAGGGAAGCATTTCTCAGCAGGTTTCAGGGATTTAAAAACAGTAGAGCGACCTTAGCATGTCAACCGTTTCCTTTTTTTTCTGTGTCTTTTTCTGTTGCTTGTTTCATTGAGATTTGTTATTAATATCTTCTTTAGTGATTGAATATTACAATGCGGTTATAAGCTTTAAGAAGTTATATCAATATATTGAGAAAAAAAATGGTACATTACACAAAATATTATCGTTTCTAAATTTGTATGTTTTTTTTTTTTTGTTTAAATTATTTTTTTTATTTTAGTAAGAAATAGATAATTATTTCTCTTATTTAGCTTAACTACATACATATTATATGTATTAACCATATAGTATTATTCTTAACCTATTTTAATACTTATACTATATTACTTAACATTACATATTATTCATATCTTACATAAAATAGGTATAGTATTTATTATTATTTTATATTATAAATTATTATTTTTTTTTAAATGTTCTTACTCGGTTCTCCGTTTTCAGGCTATCGGGAAGGAGATTGTATATATATGTATGTATACACAATCATGGTCTATGCTTCTTTTACCACTTTCAGTTTTGTTCATTCACTGTTGTCTATTAAAAAAACTGTATTCACCTTTTTTCCAACACCGTAAGTTGGTTAAGTGGTATGAATAACATTAATTAATTCTCTTCGAAAGCTCGTAAAACATCCAAAATCATCAATCCAAAAAGTTTTTATACAAATCAAAACCTCTACGCGATCAAGTAGTATAAATTTATAATAATTTTCTTTGATGTTTCTGAAGCGTTCTTGATTGGCTTTCTTATTCTCTTCGTGTTTGCAATTTCCAGGTAAGTAACAAGTAGATTGTGTCCGTTCTCTTAGAACTATGGGTTAAGCTCCACCCTCCTCGATAATTAACTAACTAGCCGTTTCGTTTCAGAAGCGTTTAAGGTTTTTAAGGCAGCAGAATCTTTGAGGATAAACAGAGAGTTAGAGAAAGAGGATAATTGGATTGTAAGAAAGTTAGGGGAGAAAGCAATCAGAAGGTTTTAATGCCGCTTTTGTGAGAAGGGCGAATAGGCCAAGAAAATATTTAAAATTGTCTTATTTTGTTTCTAAAATATCGTAGAATGTTATGTAACAGATGTTCATATCACTATTCAAAGTCTGAAAGAATTATATTATTAAAAATTGTAGAAATGCGTGAATAACTTAATTGGCACAGTTTTTTGGTGAAAAAATGGTTCCTTGACAGTTGATCCCCCGACAGTTGGCCCCCCGACTGTTGATTCCTCCGAACGTTGATCCCTCGGATACTTGATTCCTCTGACACTTGATCCCCCGACAGTTAATCCCTTTAAGGATTATTTCTGCTGTACGTCCTCATTTCTAAAGTAAGTATGCACTGACAATATATGTCCGAATAACAAAATACGATGTACTTATATATGGAGTCGGCTTTGGGAAAATACACTTTAGGTTCTTACTTGTACATAAAAAAACTAAATGTTCCCGAAGGGGTAAGGAGAGAGGATATACAGCCATTGTTATAACAAAACTCGATATACTTATATCTGCAGGCTTCTTGAGTGGAAATCCGCTGTACAAAATATTTTTACTAACAATAATGCGGAGTCGGTAGTCAACAAAATGTATCCAAAAGGGGCATTTTATATGGAAGTAGGAACCTAAAGCGTATTTTCCCTAAGCCGACTGCATATATCAGTATGTCGTATTTTGTCATTTGGCCATATATCCTCACTGCATACTCCTTCGGGGACTCGGCATTATTGTTAGTAAACATATTTTGTATATTGGATTTCCACTCAAGACGCCTGCAGATATAAATATATCGACTTTTTTATACGACCGCATTTCCTCCTTCCATACTTACTTTACAAATGAGGACGTACAGCAGAAATAATCATTTAGGGGATCAACTCTCGGAGGGATCAACTGTCGGGTCACCATAACAGACAATACACCATAGATAATGGATATACGTAACATTTGGAATGTACGAGTATATTTAAAAAATTTATCGATATTCAATTACAAACCTAACATTAATGTTTGTGGCGGACAAATATTCTTAATTATCTTTTTAAATAAAAAATATTTCCAATCGTAGTATTTTCTTTTGGAATTTTATTACATAATTGGAAGGCATGGTATATTAGATATTTCTGTGTGTTTGATTTTTTTCCACGATGGCAATCTAATTCGTCTACCATTCCTTATCCCATTTCCGTGAATCTCGTGATTGTTATTCTTTTTCTTTTTTTCTTTTCTTCGCCCTGTCTTAATTTTATGTATTAAACTACGTATATGTTCAAATATTTGGTTTGCTTTACCATCATAAAATGTAGCTCCTGCAATGTGTCTCTTATCCGTTTGTAAACTCGTTTGCTTTATTCGTATCGCTTTAGTTTGCAGAAATAATTCATCAAATATCCCAAATACAATTTTTTCACCGCTATTTTAATGAATGATACTAAAGTATAAATTAATAAGGATTACTGTATAATTTCATCAAAAGATTGGTGTTCACTTTATGGCATCATTATTAATAAATGAATTTTAAATTATTTTGTGTTCACCACTTTATTAATATATACATATCTATATGTTTCAAAAGTGGTGCTTTCTTCATCAGGAATGTATAGAATACTAAAAAATTATATTTTTTATTTACATTTTTGATTAATTACTCACCTACTATAATCAATTATTTTCTTTATGTTTATAATTTGTTTATTCTTACATTATTGTGTTCTTTGTGTGTCATTTGTCCTATACTTGACATTATTATTTTTAATTTTAAATTAATAAAGTGGTGAATGCAAAATAATTTTTTATTCATTTAATATACTGTATATTTAAAAAAAATCACATTGTTTATACTGATGGGGGAGCTTTGCTTCTGAAACATGTAGATATTTATGTATTAAAAACAGTGCTTTAAACATTTTAACTCTTAGTAATTTATTAATTATGACGCCACAAAATGATTATGCATCTTTTGAAGAAAAGGTACTAAATGATTTTAAATATTTAGAGTACAATGTTACAGTTTCATTGGAGTTTAAATGCCTCGACGACGTTTTTTGTGATGTTAGTCATAATCCTACCCGCGATAGCTCCTGTGTAAACTCTATTTTTGTTAACTTCTTCGTTTGTGGGAAAGAATTTCAACAGAGCTATCATTCTGAGATGTGCCAAAAAGATTTGCGAATACTACAAACAGTTACAGAGCAGTCAAATCCCTGTACTGTACCGCCCATTATAAAATTTGGTTTCCTTTCCTTACAACCAACGAAAGAACATTAATAATTACAATAACTACCACCCCCAATAGCATGAAATACGTTATTATTAAGTTCTGCAAGTATTTTTAGTTGTTATTATTGTGACAGCTGTTTCGGTGTTTAAGGCCATTTTCAAATTGTGGTTAATCCACATTGCGACGACTTATTTATATGATTTAATTTACCCCCACTCCTTTAAAAATTTGGATGGATCGGTAATGATTTATTATCGGTAAAACCGATTTAGTTAGAAAGCAATTAAAATTCTGAATTCTGTGACATTTATAATGTGTTTTTACTCGTATTTAACTGACACAGTTTGAAAATGGCCTTAAACGCCGAAACAGCTGTCACAATAATAACAACTAAAAATACTTGCAGAACTTAATAATAACATTCTTAAATTTGATTTACATTAAATAAAAAAAAATTAAATGGAGTTCTACGAATTAAACGCAAAAACAATTAATGAAATACGTAGTGTTTACAAAGAACTTTAGATTACATGATTCCTAGCTGTTTAAATATGTTACCAGCTGAAATAAAAATAAAACGTATTAAACTAAACACTTAATAAATATATTGAAAACATGACTAGCTGAAAGAAACTGTTTGTATTAGATAATTATTAAATATTATTTTATGTACAATTTATTGTTGTCGTTTATGTTTTTGTATAAATATTTTTATTTAAGATTCTTACGAAATATTTATATTTTCAGATTGTTACGTATGTTGTAATTTTATACATACTTATTTTGTAAGATAATCTTAACTGTAAAATTATTGTAAGGTTTCGAATAACAAGCGTTTATTTAAAAAAATAAATGGACTTCTACGTATTACACAAAAAAAACGATTAATAACAAACTTTTAGTTTAGCTCAAGCGTTTAGGCAAACTACTAAGAATTAGTTCATTGTGAGTTTTTGCCTTATGTTTTGTAAAATATCTTAAATTAATTGATAAAAAATATATTATAACACTGATATATATATATATCAGTGTTTATCTAAAGTCACCTGCCAGATAAGCAATGCCCTGTATAATATCTGCCTTTGAATAATATGAACAATACATACGTTTTTAGACGGCACCACGCTAATTGGTGATACAGTGTAAATATAGTTTTGTGGTATTGACCGAAGAGCTGGTGGATGCAATATGTTGGTCTAAAGTTACAATTAATTATTAATTGATAAACTAAAGTTTTTAAGACAAGATTTTTGTGCATAGCGCAAAGACTAACAATTATTTTTATAAACAATAATTATTAGCCTGAAACACTCATCCAAATTGAAAAAAACCTTCCGAGAAAAGATAAATGTCGCCGACAGGACTCGAACCTGCACCCCTCTGATTTCCGGTCAGTCTATGTCTGCATTTTTCACCAATAAAATGTAGACATAATTTGTCTCGACGCCATCTATTGAGGGATTTAGCCGTTACAAGCCTTCCTCATACTAATAAAGTTGGTTGTTTACAGGTGAAATATAATAAAAATTCAGTAATTATTGAATGAAACACTAGTATATATTGATTAACTTGGCGGGTTTGTGATAAGCCGACGTAGCTCAACGGTAGAGCATCTGACCGGCAATCAGAAGGGTGCAGGATCGAGTCCTGTCGGCGACATTTATCTTTTCTCGGAAGGTTTTTTTCAATTTGGATGAGTGTTTCAGGCTAATAATTATTGTTTATAATTAATTATCCATACAGTAGTAGGATAGAGTCTTGGAAAAATATTTGTACAGCGCCCTTGAAGCCGCTGTTTAATCATTTAAATATTATTATTATTATTATTATTATTTAGATCAATATCAATTGAAATTGAAAAATAGTTGACATTTTTATAATATTATTTAAATCGGTGTTATAAGATTGGACTCTAGTATCTCAATATCCAATCTGTAATGCTTTTACCATTATTTTCTCTCTTTAATTTTTTTTTCTCAACTTATGTACAGCACTAGATGTATGCGCCTAAATATAATAATTTTTGCCCTACATTTGTATGATGATTGTAATTTATTGTTGTATTATATTATATTGTTGAAATAAACTCCTGCTGACAAGCTACTTGCAGCGGCTTAGCGGGTATAAGTTCCCACTGTATATAATTAATATTATACAATAAATAAAAAAATAAAAAAAATGTATTCTAAATCAAAGTCATTTTGAAACCAATTATCATCATAATAACCTACGTTTAAAAATAAGAATATTTTAAAAGGTAGTTACTTAACGGCCAACATTATTTATAGATAATTCAACTCAATTCCAGTCGTGTCTACGAGCTATTTAGCTGGCCCCATAGACGGAAATCTCCACGGTCCTTCGATAGATCACTTATGCAGGAACCTCGCACGTAATATTATTAAACGAAAGCTGAAATATCGTGTGTGGAGCACTTTATCGCCGCCATTCATCACTCATACACTTCCGAGGACCTTAAGTGCAAAGTTTGCCTTGTAAAATGTAAGATGTAAAATAAGTCCGGATATAAAACGGTTTTCCAATTTCTGATCCACCATTTATACGGGGACGTTTACTTAACCAAAAATGCAAGTCCCACAATCTACATTTCCGTTGATAGCTTTCTGACGGAAATTACCATATAAGAGAAGAAAATTTACAATGCTAATTTTAAGCTGGCCCTTTAATCTCGTACGGTTTTTCTGAAAACGCTTTATTTTGTTTTAAAACAGCGGAGTTTTAAATATATCTGGTTTTTATTTACGATTAATTAAATAAAAGCGATTTTGACAAAATTATAAGCATTTTTATTCTAAAGGTCACTTTTACGACCTGATATTTCAAACACTTTTTTTCCTGCTGAGCATTTTGAAAAGACGGTACAAAGAATATGGTTTATTGTCCGATTTTTTTATTGTTCATCAGAAGCGACCTGTCAGGTAAGTATGTTTTCTGCATCTGTTTGTAAATAATTAGATAGAGAATATGAAGTAATATTTGTGCAGCGTTCTTAAGATAATTTTTCACGAAAACGGCGCTTTAGAAATCATCCAAGTAACATTACTATTATTAAAAGCTCACAGAGTAAAAACCAACATAGACGTATCGCATGAGGAAAAAGCTTTTATGCGCTATTAGATATTCGATTAGTAAGGCAACGAGAGTATTTTACCAACCACGTTAAAATCTTTGTGAAATATGGACACTCATCAATGAAACTTCAAGCTACGTAAGGGATAAAAAAATAGTTTTCACAATCATATTTTAAACCGACGTATGGCAGTGAGGCATGGAACTGGCAGAGGAAGGATGAGTGCAGACTGAATGCTGTAGAAATAAAGTGCTAAAACCATACATGATCGTGTATAGAATATTGAGATTCGCAAAAAATTCAAGGCTGATGTAAGCGTAATGCGTAAGATTAAGAAAGGGGCGCTTAGGTGGTGTATCGAACGTGTCCACAGAGTACATTAATTTAAACAAATAAAACATTTTTTTTTAGCCAAATATAAATTATTGCACATCACGTGCAATAATCAAGCCGACAGACAACACCGAGACCAGAGCCTATATTGCGCCACAAATGCAATAGCAAGTCAAGATAATAATAATAATAATAATAATAATAATGTTTTTATTTAATTTCTAATACAATTACAAACATGTTATATTTAATACGTAAGAGAAATTACAGGTACTTATTTAATATTTGTAAAACAATGAAGAAATATACTAAAAATAAAAAAATAAATAAATTCAGAGATATTTAAATAAATTCAGGCAGTGGTGAAGATCGCGTCAATGAGAAGAGATTCTTTCAAGAATCAATAGAATTTCCCTTTTGAATCTTTCCTCACTGACGCAAAATATGTCGATATCCTGTGAGATTTTGTTCAGGAGCAATATACTCCTCCCCACCGGGAGAACCATTGGCAGGTTGGTTCTATAGGTAGGAAGATAGAATAATCTATGACGACGCTGTCTTAGATAGTCATCAGGAACATAAAGACTTATGCGTTCCAAAATAGCTGAATTCTCTATGGAGCCTCGCAGTAGTCTAAAAAAGTGGGTAGCGGCATACCCCTCTCTTCTGAGCTGCAGGGAGTGAAATCCAAGCATGCCCAGAAGAAAGTTAGTTGGATAAAGCCACGGATAGAGTCCGTACTCCCTCATGTAAAGAAATCTCAAAAACTTTTTCTGAACCCTCTCTAACATGAGGGAGCACCCCGTCTCGTGAGGATTCCAAATAGCCGACCCACTCTCCAGCCTACTTCGGACTAAAGAGAAGTATAATATTCTAAGAGTACGAGTATCCCGAAAAACCCTCACGGTCCGAATGACAAATCCTAACATTTTTAATGCAGATTGACATACCCCTTCGATATGAACACGAAACGTAAGTTTACTTTCATACACGATTCCAAGATCCTTTATAGTAGAAACACGTTTGAGATTATGACTGAGCATAGTATATCTGTGGTAGGTGAGACTAAATGCTCTGGTGAAAGACAGGACTACGCATTTTGAGATATTGAAATAAAGCTGATTTCGTAGGCTCCATTCAGAGATGTTATCAATGTCAGCTTGAAGATGTAGGCAATCTAAAATATTTCTAATTAGTAGAAATAATTTGAGATCGTCAGCGAAAAGGAGAAAGCGAGAAAAACGGATGACTTTTGCAATGTCATTAATGAAAATAGAGAAGAGAAGAGGCCCTAGGATTGACCCTTGGGGGACCCCAGAAAAAACAAGAAAATCAGCGGATTGAAAAATTCCGTGTGTGACAAATTGCTTCCGGTTTTTGAGATAACTTCCAAAAAACTTTAGCATACGTAGGGAGAAACCCATTTGGGCAAGTTTTGTTAGTAAGATATCGTGATTCACGGTATCAAAGGCTTTGGAGAAATCATTATACGAACAGTCTACTTGGTATCCACTATCTTAGGGACCTAGCAACATAGTCAGTGAAAACCATCAGATTGGTTTCCGTAGATCTTCCTTTTCTGAAACCATGCTGTTCGGGGATAATATATGCGTCTATTTGAGGTACAATGAATTTATGGATTAGTTTTTCAAATAGTTTAGCAGGAGCTGAAAGTATGGCAACAGGTCTATAATTCTCGATTGACTTTTTGGAACCATTTTTAAAAATAGGACATATTTTTGAAATTTTCCATAATTCTGGAAAAGTGGAGGTACTAATAGCTAAATTAAATATAAAAGTTAAAGGTGCTTTGAGGAATTCAGCGCACCCTTTAATAAAGAATACGGGAACGAAGTCGGGGCCGATAGAGTGCGAGTTCTTCATGTGTCTTATGGCATTCATAACATCAGATTCCGTAAATATACATAAGTCAACGTTAGAGGCTCCTCTGGTATTAAATGCGGCAGCATTATTAATATCTAGAAGTGGAGGATCTCTACTGTAGACAGATTGAAAATGATCAGCAAACGCGTTTGCCACACCCGAGCCATGAAATTCCTGATCACCTTTCATCATGGTATCTTCAAGACCACCATCCTTCCGAAGGGTTTTTATGTAATGCCAGAACATCTTGGGATCGTGCATGATGTTACCTTCGATTTCAGACACTTAAGCTCGATAGGCCACTCGAACCTCGCGCCTAACTAATGCCCGGTAAAAACTAAAAAGATCGTATTCACTCTGAAGTCCTCCTGCCTTCCAACGCTTGTGAAGGGCATGCTTGATCTCTATATTCGAAATGACTTCTCTCGAAAACCACTTCGGATATTTGCGACCACCACTGCCTGCATTTTTTTTGGGAAAACATGAATCAAATACATCGTAAATACAAGTGTAGAAATATTGCGCCGCCTCATCCACTGTAGCAAATGTGAAGAGGTTTTGCCAGTCCACCCGGCTCATTGAATCGTACAAGCCGGTGAGATCACCTTTGTTGAAATTCCACCCCCTTGAGATTTTATTTACAAGGGTGGGGGCTCTATTACTTTTTAAGGGCGATCTGATCAAACTGGACTGGAATTCAATGGCCGGATGATAGCTATCCTCTAGCAACAGTGGAAAAACACAACGTCTCACCTCAAGAATGGCATTACACAGAACAAAGTCAAGGATTCTGGAATTGGAATTTTGAATATTATTACACTGTGAAAGACCGAAGACTGCGCATAGGTATTCAAAGTCGGATTCCACCTTAGGGGCGTCCCGAGCGGAATGCAAATTAAAATCTCCCAGTATAATAATATTCTTTTTACCAATTTCATCGAAATTAGCGTGTATTTTGTCAAAAAAATGCTTAAATACTTCCCACCTACTGCTAGGCGGGAAATAAACTACGCACATATATGTGACAGACAGTTTGCAAGATACTTTTACCCATAAATCCTCTGCTCAGTTTCTAGGGCGTGGATGCGTTCGACCTTTAACCCTTCCACGCCCTTAAAGGCAAGGAGACAACCGCCACCCTGCCTGTGGCCATTTCCATTGTCTCGATCCCTTCTAAAAACTAAGAAGTCACCACCAAAAAGCTCAGAGGTTAAAACACCTGCATTCAACCAAGTCTCTGTCAGCGCTAAGACATCATAGTCACCGGCCGCAACATTATTGTAGAAAAGCGAGCATTTAGTTTTCAACATTTTTTTTCATTTAGATTGCACCAAAAATACGATACCTAGCTGAGATTTCACAACACGTGCACATAATGTTCAGCCGTGTCGCGTGCCCTATAAATAGCGTACGCACAGCGGTATGTTCCCTATTTTTACTTCAACCTCAGAATGGACAACATGTCTACCCTCGGATATCTTGACCTGGCGCTACCAGACATGAAAAGCCTTCTACACCCAGCAACCGCTAACGTCAGCATCCGCTACCTCAGCAACCGACCATACTGGATGGTGCCATAAGTCAAGTACCCTCGGAGCGACAACTTCTCCATTGAGAAACTACCAAATGCCTTTCCCAAGGGATTCGTAAATCACAATAGTCGTGTGTCCCTGTGTGCTGGTGCCTAAATATTTACAGTATTTTTCTTTTGTTATGTAGAGTTATTGAACGAAGAAAAGAGTGTAAGGAGGATATATGACGCAAATGTGGGAGGTCCGAGGAAGACATGGCACGTTCGAGTAAATCAAATACTTGAGTCGGGCCATGTCAGAAGTCAGACTAAGAGAATAGAATGTATGAGATGATGTATGAATGTGAATGAAGCAAGAATTGTATGCGAAGATCGAGTTGTTTTACGGCCTGTTATATCTGCCTGCCCCTGCGGAGAAACGACGTTATGGTTAGATAGTTAATATTTTAAGCGACCAATGCCGTGTCTTTCGTTAAACGAGTATTTCTTCTGGTTGATCCAACGATTTTATGATATAATCAATGCTCAATCATTTTGTCATTGACTTGCTATGCGTAATTTAATGTTTTCCAGCGTTGACTGTTTGTGAGATGGAATTAAATAATCCTTCGCTAAGTCTTTGCACTTTGAGCAATATTGACTTCATTTAGCGTCCGCTAAACTTTTTATGGTGCATTTTTTTGTTTGCGCTCCAAATATGAGCATTTTTATAACATACTGAATGATGTGTACCCGGTCTTGCTCGGTAATATTTTAATTTTTTTTTTAACTGTTATGAAGTTGTGTTTTCTTGCTATTACTATCTCTAAACAAAGAAACATTCATTTGAAAATTTTGTTTAATTCCAAACATTTATTTGCTCCAAATATATCTAAATAATAAAGTTCTTAAGTAATTACCTTCTTGTTTTTTTTTTCATTTTAAAATATTCTACCCAAACAAACCATCTTTTGAATATGTAATCTATGGCTACCCAGAGTGGGCGGGTTCAATGCTTTTCTAACTAATTTTAAATAATAATAATAATTGGATTACTTCTATAGCGCCGTTTTCGTGGAAAAATCACCTCAAGGGCGTTAAAACGTTGTAGCAACAGTTTTATATATTGGATTTCATTAAAACTACTTTCTAAACTTTCCCGTCACTAATAAAAATAAACTGTGCTATTTTCGGCGAAACCGGTAGAGTAAACTTCGAGAAAATCGTGAATACGCAGACAAACGTTCATTTTTAGACGAGGTGTGTTCAAAATAAAAGGTGAATTTTGAATTTTCGCAGGTTGTGTACATTCGATTATCGATTTTTTTTGTTATGTTGGTACACATATGTTTATTATATGTTAGCATTATCAGCCATTTTGGATAAGTGATTTGATTTAGACAACTGGATAGGTTAGTCACGTTTTTGTGTGTTCTTCGATTTTTAACTTTTGAAAAAAATGGATAAAAGAATATGCATTAATTTTGGCGTTAAAAATGGAATAAAGTGCTCCAACGCCACTTAAAATGTTGACTGTGGCATTCGGCGAGTCTACTTTGTCTCAAAAAAGTGTTTATAAGTGGTACAAGCGCTTTACAGAAGGCCGAGAAGATGTTAATGACGATGAGCGTCCTGAAGTTGCAACCTCGTCAACAAACGAAGAAAACATCGAAACAGTGAAGAAAATGGTTTTGGAAAATCGTCGAATCACTATTAGGGAAGTTGCAGAAGATGTTGGCATATCAATCGGCTCATGCCATGCAATTTTCTCGGATGCTTTGGCCATGAAACGTGTGGTAGCGTCCAAAATTGCTAAATTTTGAGCAAAAACAACGTCGCATTAGTATCGCTCAGGAGTTGTTGAATGGCATCAACGACGATCCAGATTTGCTCAAAAGGGTCATAACTGGTGATGAAACGTGGGTATATGGTTATTACGTCGAAACCAAGGCCCAATCATCCCAATGGAAGCGGCCAGAAGAGCCAAGATCGAAAAAAGCACGCCAAGTTCGATCAAATGTGAAGGTTTTGCTCACTGTTTTCTTCGATTACAATGATGTGGTGCATCGTGTGTTCTTGCCAATAGGTCGTACGGTTGATAAGGAATACTACAAGGAAGTTATGCAACGTTTGCGTGAAGCAATACGGCTCAAACGATCGGAATTGTGGAAAAACAAATCATCGATTTTGCATCACGATAATGCACCAGCTCACACATCAATGCTTGTTCGTGATCAAAACAACACCGTAATCATGCTTCAACCACCGTATTCACCAGATTTGGCTCCCTGCGACTTTTTCCTATTCCCGAAACTGAAGAGACCATTGGAAGGAAAGCGTTTTGCCACAACTGATGAGATAAAGTCAGGATCGAAGAACGAGCTGATGGCCATACCGAAAAGCGCATTCCAGAAGTTCTTCGAGGATTTGAAGAAGCGCTGGCATAAGTGCATTATATCTGAGGGGGATTACTTTGAAGGGGAGAAAATGGATATTGATGAATAAATAAATACTTTTCGAAAAAAATCGAAATTCACCTTTCC
Source organism: Halesus radiatus (assembly GCA_022606495.2). Taxonomy (NCBI): domain Eukaryota; kingdom Metazoa; phylum Arthropoda; class Insecta; order Trichoptera; family Limnephilidae; genus Halesus; species Halesus radiatus. Next base: position 48,367 of record JAHDVE020008281.1, read on the forward strand.
TTTTGAACACACCTCGTATATAGAGATTTATCGAACACAGGTGTTCGGTTTGTTGAGATATCGTTTGAAAAACGTTTATTTTCGCTAACTTTTCTTGTCAATTTATGACGTAATTATACCACCTTCCCTTACGTATAGCAGAACAGATCATCATTGAGAAAATCCTTTGAGACTAATCAGTTATTAATCATTATAATAAAAACTTTAGCAGAAATCTATCAAATGTTCACAATAACGTAATCCATTTTTATATAGCGTGGTTTTATAAGTGGTTTTCTTTGATACTTAAGAGAACCCTAACTGCCAAAACTAAAATAACTAACTAACCATCAAGCCGTTTCCCCTCAGTGGTAGGCGGAAAGGACGGACCGACAAACAACTCGATCTTGGCACACACTTCATGATTCATTCACATTCATACAACGTATCATACATTATCTTCTGTTTTTCCGACTTCTGACATGGTCCTACTCAAATATTTGATTCACTTACAATACAACATGGCGGGTTCAATGGTTTTTAGACTAATTTTAAAACGCTATTGAAACAGTTTTACATATTGGATTTCATTCAAACCTTTACTACAACTGTACTATTTTCAGCTAAACCGGTCTAGTAATTTTCGAAAAAGTCGTTTACACACAAACAAACATAAATTTTTATATTTAGGGAAGATACTTCACTGAAAATCTATTAAATTTTATGAAAAAAATATGGTTCATTCCAAGCCGCTAGAGGCGCTAGTGTACCATGTTGCCAACTCAATGTATGGTAAATGTCAGAAACTGGGCGTATTATCTATTTCTACGGTATTTGATGAAACCGATCTGACCAAAAATAAATGTAACGGATAAAGTATATGTATATAAATTTATTAAACATTATTCTTACAGTGGATATAGGACATGAATTAACGGTGAAGATATTTTTATTTGTTATATTCTGGTATCCATTTAAGAAATATTTCAATTCAATTTGTTCCCCGTTTAACATACATAAGTCGCTTAATTGAAAAAAAGTCTCCTTAAGAATTCCAACTTCATCCCCTATTAATTAAATTATGCTGATAAATAAAATTTATTCTGTCAGCGTTGGACCTCGAAGATAATATTTGCAATTGTATTTTGGCAATTTACACTTTTCAACAGAAATGAAACTGCCGAAAGCTTAACAATACAAAGAGCGCGATAGCCAAAGAACATTTCCCTAAATTTATTGGGCACCTAATTCAAAAGCAAGGACGTGCTCTGGCGAACGTAGGAATCAAATATTCTGCGCGTTGACATTGTTTATTATAGAAAAGTCTTACTCTGTATGAAAGCCAAACACTTTTCAATAGTGGCGTGAAGTCCACAAAAGCTAAAAAGCTGAATCATCTCTAAAAACAACGATGACACAAATAAATTAAATGATAATTAAAAAATACGACGATTTCAGATCAAAATGTTTTTCCATAAACTTGTTAAGGAACTTATGTGCTCATATATAAGACTGATACATGATTGAAAGCTGGCCTTCAGTATTGTGGTTTAGAAAGGGAATAAAATGCTAATTCAATAAATTGTGAGGAATTTTCTATAATATCTTATTTTTAGAATCTTTTGGCTTAACGTATACCACAATTCTCTTAATTATATTTGTTATTTGCATATAATTTGATATAAATATTTAAATATCCTCATTAAAGAATATGTACATAAAAATGATTGATAATAATTGTGATATATTAAGACAAAAGCATGCAATGTGCAAAATCATATCTCTCAAGCTAAAACTTTATAATACAACGTGTTAATCTGTAGTTACCTGCCAGGTAAGTATGTTTCTGTATCCGTTGTACATAATAAGATAAACCTTAGTAAGTAATATTGGTACAGTGCCCTTAAGGTGATTTTTCACAAAAACGGCGTTATAAAAATCATCCAATTATTATCATTATTAAAAGATGAAGTCTAACAATAATAAATTAAAGAAAATTTAGATACCGGCCAATATAAAAGAGGAGGAAAAAGATTTGAAATTTAAGAAGGAAGTGACGAAATACATAAAGTGCAATTTTTAATGTCTTATTTTTGGAGTTTGATTTGTACTTCTTAATTGTATATTGTAACTTTAATTTTAAAATGTTTGTGTGTAGATATTATGTTCATATTAGAATACATGTGACCAATGTACGTATGTTCTATTTTAAGTTAAATAAATAAATATATTCAGTTGACCACAACGATGAGTGGAAGTTAATAATGGAATGGTAATTTCCAAATATTCAATGCACAATTCATATCCTAACTTGAACAACTACACATTGCTACCTTTACTCCTAAGACTATGCACGCCACTACTATTCAATGACAGAGGAACGCACGCTTACCTAAATTAATAAAACTGTTTTTATCTAATGACAATGCACGTCTGCCAACAAAATTATAACGTTAAAATAATCGCTAGGGATTTTTGGATAAACTTATAAATGGATTATATTTGGGTAACATAAAGGCAGTTTGTTGTCTGTTGACCTCTCGTATGCCGGCGTTGCCAATGTGGCGACGGATATGGTATTATCTATTCGTGGATTTTTTCTACTTTAAAACATGTTCGTGGCAAATTTAAATGAATCACAATCGCTTGTCAACAAAATGGCTAATCAGAAGTTTCGTTTTGAATTTTTCATCAAGGCATATAAAAAAAGAAATTGCTCACCGTCAGTACGGCTCAACCTTGAGAAGTTCCATAGTATTGTTGTGAATTTCAAAGCCAGATTACTGTTCGTATTAACAAGAGAACCATATAAAATAAAATAATTTCATCTCTCTGTTGAACTTTCTTCAGTAACATTGGGGGTAAAAATCATTTCTATGAATACATTTTTATGAAATTTAAATTTAAATGCAAGAAAGCTTTGACTGCCCGACTGGGAAACAAATCCCGTTTTTGGACAGTCAAATTGACAATATTAGTTCATATTATGAGCCATTATACAAAAATAGAAGGTAAAAAAGTTAGTATTGACATGGTATGGTAATACGAGTATATTATATATAGAAAGAAGTATAATAATTAAGTATTAAGAGATGTGAAGCATAGTAAACAAAAAAACTTATGAACGTACTTATGAAGAGATGAGAAAAACAAATATTGTAGGGTAAACAATTATGTATACGTCTTTGATAGGTACTGGTTGGTGCTATGAGAACAAAAAATGCGTTTAAATTTGAGTTCTAAAAAAAAACTATATTATTGAGTAATATTGATAAGATTGAGTTACGCATCACTCAGCTTTATGAGCCGACGGTGAAAGACTCATGGATGCAACCCGAAGAGGGCGCAGCAAATAGTTAATAACGTATTAAATATATTTTATTCCATAAGTACAAAAAGTTACTTTCGTAAATTGTTTATGATCAAATGTTTGTCCTTTTTCATTTCCTTGATTAGGGTTTTTAATCTATTTAAGATCTTTTCCCAAAGAGCACAAATAATGTAATATAAATTCAGTCAAGTAAATCAAACAATGGCATGGTAATAGTAAGGCCAATGTTGGAAACATATAAGTTGTTGTTCTGGGAAAATCGCTTATTCTACTAACATTCAGTTTAATAAATACATAAACACATTATCTGATAAGATGGTACAATTTACAGCATTTGAGAAGCATTGCTTTATAAAACCCAAGTGAATCATTATAAAACTACAGTCGCAGAATGCCTTTTATGCCCGGCGCACAGCAGAAGTTGAAGCTCGCAGGAATCCGGTATTACATAGGTTAACATTAATTGTATTACATATTAAGAACGTATATTTTTGCATTTATGTCAATTACCAACAGATCTAATGCGACATCAGAATTTTTGTACTGGAAAGAAAACATACCTACGTATGTTCATTAGTTTTGAATAGGTAACTTTTTAAACATTGTTAATAAAAAGTACCCAAAACATACAAAATCATAAATCTTTTTAATATATTAAATGGATCGTATATTGAACGTTTTTCTTCAATGGTTCAACAGCTGGAACAGCTACAAAGCTGCTCTGATAAAGAACTTTAATAGTTTGCTTAAGAGATCCGTAAAAATGAAATAAAAAAATAAAAAACATAATATGATTTCCATCGAATGTTGCTTGAAGGCAACACTCACAAATAGATATAGGAACTTCCGTCAGAGATATTGCATGCGAAAATATTTTGAAATTGAATCATATTTAAGTTTGTTCAATTTAAAATATGTATTCAATTTAAAACATATATACATCTACATAATATTAATATAAGGCAAAAACTTCCTTCTTCTTTTGGCGTTCATAACTTTTAAAAAATTTAATCGTATAGAAGTATCTGTCTAGCATTACCATCTTTATTAACATGTAGAAAATCATATATATGTATGTATATTATCCCCAAACTGATCAGAGGCATACAAATGCAGCTGTAATGCATCATATACATCAGGTTATGTTCTGATTTTCCAAATAGTAACATTTTGTACATAATTTATTCTAAAATGAAAATATGTTAGCTGTAAGACTCTCTCACTAGTTTTAAGTCACTAGCTACAGGTCTAAGTTGTAAGTCGCTATCTATATAAGTCTTAGGCGGAAGTCACTAATTATAAGTCTGAATTAGTTATTTTCTAGTTATAAATCTTAGCTGTAAGCCATTAGTAATAAATCTAATATGTAAGTCTAAGTGATAAGGTATAGGTTAGATACATTATGTTGTAAAGCGCCCTTGAGGTGATTTTCTCACGAAAACGGCGCTATAGAAATAATCCATTTATTATTATTATTATATTCTTGGACGCTCACCTTGTATTCTGACATCGATTTGTCAGATGCTCAATACCACATAATCGTTCTATGTAGCAATATTGCCATTCATCAATACATTCTACCATCGAGGGTCGGTATTGTGTTCAGACGACTACTGAATAATGAGATTATTTGGGCAATAGCATCAATTGACTACTAAGTATTGCTAGTAATGCTTTATAGTCCCCCAGAAGTAGGGATTCTTAACAGTACCCAAGGCTAAACATTGCAATTGAATTCACCAAAAGGAAAAATCTATTGCATAACATTATCTTTATATTATCGTTTACTTCACACCGTTTAATTGTTAAAAAAGGGAGGCATACCTATACCCTAAGATATCGCGTACATCAATAGATATGTATATGTATATTCCTACGGATAATGCAGACCTTTTCAATCATTTATAAATTAATTTTTAATGCCCTGATGGGCTTTTACATTTTTTACGTAATTCTGTGAACAGAAAGAAAAAAAAGGTTTTAAGTTAACAAAAAGAACATGATACATAGTACGTATACAGTGTAAAAAACTTAATATATATTTGTATGTATGATAATGTATAAGTGCATGACACAGAGAAGTCATAAAGGGGAAGGTTTTTTTTTTCAAAAAGAAAGACATATATTCCCTGGTTACGAATAACGTGACAATATTTGAATATCTCATACTACCATCACATTATGCGGAAGATGTTGCTTGTGTCGTAATGGAGGACTTAGCCAGCCGAGGAATTGAACTCGCGACGCCTGGGTGAAACCCAAACGCGATGCCAACTCAGCTACTGACCAGTAGAGTAGATAATGCTTTTTGAAAACAAAAATAGTAATAGTCTGATCTACATGATACATAATATACAAGTGAATAATATAATATAATATGAGTGCATGACATTCTGAAAAAAACAATGTGTTTTTTATGTTTCGAATGACGTAAAAATGTATGAAATTGCATAATACATAATATAGTACATGATACACAGAAAGAAAGAAAAATAAACAAGTTTTTGGATTGTAGATAAGTAAAGATATAATTTAAAAAAATTTAATAATTATACAATAGCTCCTATGTGATGCTCTTATAATCTTTTATACATGGGTAAACTAATATTAAATATATATATATAGCCGAGGTGAATTTGTTTCCAAGTGTGTGTAGGCGAGAAATGGGTGCATGCATTTGGTAGTTAGTCCCAGAATTATTGTTACAGAATAATATATTTTGCGAGTTTGTCGATGAGGTACTTTGAAGTTGATTAGTTGCAGGAGTTCACAACAGTCTAATACACAATAAATAATTTAAAATAAAAATCGGTTATTTTTCTTCTGTTTTCTAGGGTATCTATGTTGAATGTATTTAACAAGATATATAATCATAATTATATATACTATATAATCATAATTTGTTCGGAAAGAGAGTAAGTCTATACCCACTATGAGTTTCGAACTCTATCCGGCCGACTATTAACCGGGAGTCCCACCCACCGGACTATCGACACCTCTGATAAACGTACATATACAAACACTTTTTTTTTTAAATTTTTATCTTATATCTCACAAAAGTGCCCCTATCTGTATGGTGTAAAGACAGGAATTATATCACCACCCAGCTTGGCAGCGTTGTGAGGCGGATCAAGTTAGAGGCTGTAGGAAGGGATTTATTAATGCGGGTCTTGAAGAGGCCCTGATTAAATGAATGTGTTCGATTAAATGAATGAATGAAAACGTTCTCATGAAGCCGACATCAACTGTGAACGGGTGCTCCGCTCGTGTCCGTCGAGTTTCGAATACGTGCACCGATGCACTGGAGATAAATGTTGCTAGTTGCTTAGAGCAAGCTTCATTGAAATACCTGTAGAACAGACTCAGCATATCTACATTGCATCTGTGTATTAGAGCAGATATAATCAGACAGACCGCCCTCTTTTGCACAAAATCAAGTAGGTTTATCAGGTGGTATTTTGGATCTCCAGCCCAGAGGATGCTCTCAAATTCAATAAGGAACGCCAGTGAAAAATATAATGGCTTTAAAAATATATATTCGTATAGATCAGTAAATGCCGATTCTGAATATATAATTTTATTGTATATAATTACACGTAGATTTTATAAATCGTTATATATAAAAGTGAATTAAAAACTGTACCATCAAAACACCATTTTCTGTTGGTACCACTGCTTCTGACGTCACACGTGCCATTTTTGAGCCCAACTATAACCAGATAAGATGTTTTTCCGCTGTTTATCATGCTTTTGGCTTATAATTTCGCTGTTTACAGTTTCATTTCGCTCGTAAAATCATTATGTTTGTTTATTGCGACTAGTTGAGAGTTTTTGCTTGAAAATTCATACCAATTTTAACGAATTTGTCTACGTAATAATAATCTATACCCCTTCCAACAACAATTTCACTGGCACTTTGGTGATTATTTCTTCAGCTATTCGGAGGATTTCTAATGATAACTTATTATTTCTTACAATGCATGATATATTTATTTTTATTTCAAGCCATTGAAGTTACACCAATATTTCAAACCTATTCATTTTATCCAACACATGTTAATATCTGTCTACTGCTGTCAGGGAATGTTGACATGCGTCTGTTTTAACCCAAGCGATTCTGATTTTAAGCTAGTTCTTAAAAGGTGAGCTGTGGTCTTTCTTTGAACGCTGATAAATTGTTAATTGGTGTCGGATATGAATGTATTTTTACACTTTGATACAATTCACCTACATTAGTAACGAGACGCTGATATTCTACAATGTTTTCTTTAATTAAAAGCAGTTAAATTTGAGTATAAAGTTCTCGGAGTTTTATATGGAATCCATACAATATCGATTACCGCCCATTGAACCGCTAATCTGACGGCTCATGTGACGTCAAACCCAACAAGCCATAGATTTCGTGCATTTTGGTGGGCTTTAAAAATTTAAAACTTTAACAATTATTTGAACCATGAAAACGTACATAAATTTAAAAAAAAAAAAAAACAGCAAATTAAGTTAGGATGACAACATTAATAAAAAAAATGGACTGGAGTTCCTTATTGTCGGACATAATGAAAGTTTGTACTGAAAAATCTGCTAGCCCTATATAAAAGATGCCCAGTTTTTTATAAGTCGGATTTACTCGGGCTTCGATGGAGCCCCGATACTTGAGCTGGTCTGAAATACTCACTACAAGAATTTCAATTGAGTTTTTATTAAGGAGGGTGCTCTCATCAAATTGCAGTCATTGATCTCCCTTCAAATTCAGACACGATATGGTTATTGGAACGTTGAATACAAATAAAATGTAAAGAGATACACGACGTTTCTATCTACTTCTCTTGTGTTCCTTTGATATTATTTTATTTATTCGTAATTAACTAACAAACATACTTCATGAAAGGGCCCAATCATCAGCTAGATGCGCCACTGTACGTTTACCTAAGTTCACCTGTTAATTATAAAGGCACCCGACTGTGCCTGCGAGGAAACGGGCGCATCAAGCGGCGAGCCGGGAGGGCGCCACTTCAACGTGCTTCCTCTACACAACACAACCTAGTACAGCATAATGCAAGATAACGTAACATAAGACACATCGCAGAATCATGTTTTCAACCAACAGAGATGGACTCACACTAGAAACTTAAGGCGATACGTTGGGAAATAATGAAAATCATATTTGGTTTGAAAATTAATTTATTATATCATGGATGATTTAATTAAATACACCAAGTACGAGTAGAACACACCTTGGCCTTTAGTTTGTCAGGGAATTTTTCTGGTGAGTCTTTTTATTAGTGTCAGATCTAAAAAATTGTTTAAAATTCAAAATTTCCCACTTACGAACCCCCTTTCCGATATTGTATTGTTCAATTTCTAAAATTAAGGTTTTTTTTAGAATATGCCCTAAGAACATTTTAATAATTATGTTTGAGTTTTACAAAATAAAATAAAACACGCATTCAAGCGATGTTCAGAAAATTTCAACCTTTTCGCCACCTGCATAAGAAGTGCGTGATTTCTTTCGAATTTTAGGAAGTGGATCCCCTTAAGAGATTTCGGTGAGCGAACTTACACTAATTGTGTCGACTTAAACAAATCAATTAAAACATTTAACTGTCTCTTATTTGGAGTGTTTTATTGTGCATAATTTCTTAAAAAATTGGTATTCACTTTGTGGCGTCATTATTAATAAATGAAATATTTAATTTTAGAAAACCAAACATATTTTAAAAATATGTGTCTCTTGAATTTTAAAAATAATATATATTTTAATGTCTGATATAAATTTGTTATTCAATATTTTATAATATATTTTTTATTAATTACTTGCATACTTTAATAAATTTTTGTTTATATTTATAATTTTCCTATTCTTAAATTATTGTTTTCTATATTTATCATTTGTATATACTTGGCATTATTATTTTTCAGTATTCTATATATTCTTGATGAGGAAAGCATCGCTTTAGAAACATGTTGATTTGTATATATTAATAAAGTGGCGAATACAAAGTAATTTTTAATTAATATATTTTATTGTACAACCTACCTTGGTAGCCATGATTTGATGACCGCCCAGGGAAAGCTGAATCAAATTTCGAACAAATAAAAATGCTTTCCTCAAAATAATGTACAGTAATAATAACTTAACGACATTCATACGATTGTAAATCATTTACTATATGTAAATTTATTTATATGTAAATTTCTAATGAATTAATTTAATACTAACTCTTAGACTCGCTGACCCCGAGATTCCTAAACACTCCTCATATTTTTTCTGGTCAGGTATTGTAGTATCTTAGTTTTGACTAATCGAAAAAGATGGAATTAGCTACCGGTAGCGACCACTTTCGATAAAGCAGTTAGGTAGCTTCTTTGTTGGAAGCTCCAAAGGTCACTTCTGTAATAAGTTAAATGTATATTTACGTTAGGAGACAAATCCGTAACATAAACGCTAGATACGAGGCTGCGTTAATGAAAACTATCAAAATGTGTTGTTTTGGGCCGATTTAACTTACGTTAGCTAACTCAAAAAATACAGACTTGGCACCCAGATCGAATTTTACCCGAACGCTCCCCGGCTCTACAATCCCATATTATTATTTTGAGCATCATGTTTTGTTCTAAGTAAGACATATACAAAAGGTATTTATCTAATATTTAAAATATTGAACTATTTAGTAATGTTTATAAATTCCCATTATTATTTATAAATTGGGATAAATAAAAGAATCAGTCTTAAAAATCACAACTACAAATAGTAACAGGGGCACAGAGGGGAGTATAAAATTTACCAGACCTTATTTTGGTTACCAGTTCATCTCTGAACGTTTTACGTATAAGCTAACAACTGGGACATAATGCCTTGATGTGAGTATTGAACATCGCGTAGAACCATCACCTACACTTCTCCTAGCTTGTAATTTGCAACATTTAATGCAAATCGGCTACTTCGCTTATGGGGCTTAACGAGAATTAGTCGAGTACCATTCGACTGCACCTAATACCTTAATAACTTAACTAGTCTACATTTAACGTTAAGTTCTAACGATAGCGGCAGAACGTGCGGAAATTATCATCAAAGGAAGTATAAGAAAACAATTCCGTGTTAGATCTTAACTTTGCAGTTTCATGATGGATTTCAGTTATAATGTCTAATTTCAAGCTACAAGTATATGAACCACTGAAGAGATGAACTGATAGAAGTGTATTGTGGACGTACGAGTATCTGGTGTGCCTAAAGAAAGGTAAATTTTCCCTTACTTTGGGGAAATTTGATCAAACTTTTTCAAATGTCGAAAATCAATCTTGAACAGAAAAGTCTAGGGAAAAAAATATATAAGAAACCGCTTCTAAAAGGAACTCTTTGCCCTTAAAATACATAAATAAAATATCTGTTTTATTTTTTCCACCTTTATGGTGGAACTATTTTACATAATTTTTCACATCCAAGGCCACACGTGGCGTTATACACCTCATCATAAGACAATCATGTTTGTCTGATGGCAGTGACGTGCATTGCTCCTTAAACAAGGGTAGGCTGTTGCTTTGTAGGTATTGATAATCACCATTCATCTTCACCCCGAACGTCTTAGATTTACAAGGTTTATATTAAAACTTTAAAGTGTACTTCTTTAGGTACGTAGAAAACACATAACATAACACAATGCCGTTAGACTTCTTTCGTAATGTTATTGATCGTTTATCAATAATGATATTTCCTGTTGGATTATTCGCCGACGACAATGTTATACAAATTATCCTATCCATATTATTATTGGCATAATATGCATAATGTATATTTGGGCATTTATTTGTTGGTTAGTTGCATATTTTAGTCTTTTTTCATCAATATAAACATACTTCTGTGATTCTTTATTCTTTGCACAGCACGTCCGTCGGGATCGCCTGCCAAACTCGTACTTAACGGCCAATGTGTGGAGGCCGGTTTGTGCAAATTCGGCCAACTATTTTGAAGGTTGGGACATCTAGTTCGCCACCGGAGCGATCTCGCGCGAACTCGCTGAACTCGAGCCAACTTTGTCCCAACGCGTACGAACTACCCCTCTACACAATCGCCCAAACGTTCGAGTTGGGAGGTTGGGCCATCGTGTTGTCGTGGCATATGGCTCCCGTGACAAGGGTCCAACAGAAAAATGTAATACACATAGTGTAGAGATTCCAACGATTAAGCATTTTAATGCTAGTATTTCTCCGGGGAAATTCAGAATCTGGTTGCGGCGTCTTTTTGGAAAAATTTTCTATTTCTCTTTTTGTGACACCATGCCGTGCATCATTGTACCCGTGAGAAAACAAACATAAACGCATTATATGCGACTGGGTTGTCTAAATTGGCATCATGAATATATAGCTGACAGAGTCCAGACGAAATATCAGTTTATTTGAATTTATTTTGGGTTTATTTGTTATTCGATGTATTTATAGGTTTTTTCAGGTACACCTTTTTCATCGTTGTATTTATTATGATGTGTTCTGTGAAACAAACAATCAGTCGTAATAAAGGTTTACTGTATTTACATAGTATCTATCTACTTACTTGGTTACTTACCTCTTTTATACAATCTGCAGTTATAATGTAACCGCAGGTAAAAGTATTATTCTAAGTACATACTTATATTGTACCGACTTACTTCTTTTACACCCAAATTATTGTTGCATGTATTATATTATTAAAGTCCGTGGTATAAATAACTGTGTGATAAATATTTGCAGCCTTCGGGTGCCAATAAATAAATAAACAGCGAGAAAATTATCAAAATTAGAATTAGAACTAAAACTTGCTTCGATTAAATAACAGCCTTCATTATAAGGCGCACCCTCATTTTCGTGTATCAGCATTTTTTTTTTTTTCAAAAATGCTTTATTGCGCAAAGATAAATATCAAGCAAAGACAAAAAAAATCATTTTTCCATTATTAAATTTATGTCCTTTCATTTTGCAATATTACCATCAGAGCATGTTTTCGATTTTCGTTGAAATCACATTTTACACGATCTGCGCGTTTTTCAATAAAAGTTTTGTCTCGGGGATTTAATTCAGCATTTCTTAAAGAAGCTTTTATTTACACGAAAATAATTTTCCTTGGAACTTATGTAATCTATGGGGATGCTGTGTAGAGGGTCTTTTTGGGGAAAGGAAGGAGTGACCCTGGGTCTTAAAGATACCTATGTTGTATGGGGATGAAACACCGAGAGCGACAAATCATTCCACGGCAGAGCTGTTGACATGAAGAACGAGTCGTTAAAACGATCCGTTCTCATGTGATGCATGTCAGTTGTGTTCAAATATTGGGCACGCGTTTGGCGTATTTCCCGACTGTGCAGCTATTCCAAATGGATTAATGGCGGTAGTTCCTTGAAGTATCTTTCATTTAAACACCAATAGATTAAAGAGAGCATTCCCACCTGACGCCTCTGCTCTAAAGAGAAAGGGAAATCTATCAAACGGACCTCCCATTTCTCCAAAGAGGTTTTTTTTTTATATATACTCTACTATTGACTCCAGAATGTTCTTCCAAGAAACTGACACCCAGTCTGCTAGCTTTGATGCCCGTTAGAAGACTATTAATCATCGACTAGTTCTGACGAGGGATTTGTTTGTTCGTTCCAGACCACCATGCGCCTCTGTCTGCTACTACTGTTGGTGTCCCCCCTCGTGTTCTGCGTCAAGGAGGTGCCGGGGGAGGAGCTGCCCTCCAAGGACAACCCACTGCTGGACGATGATCAGCCTTACCCCGCGGAGGAGGAAAGCAATCAGATGGTCAAGAGATCCATCAGCGAGATCGCAGCCAGGAGAAGGAGCGCCCTTGATAAAACTTTCATGAGGTTCGTATAATGTTTGCCTTCTTGTCATATGAGGGTATGTGACTTTTAGGATAGAATACTCCTGCGACCGAAGTTCCCTACTAGACTCTTCGTATTGCTCTGATAAGAAACGTTGCTTGAAATGCCATTACCTTTGCTTAAATACCATAGGCTATGCAGTACATAAAAACAAAATTGAAAGCTTCCAAAATAGATATTTAATATTCCTAAACTTCCCCTCTTTTAGATTTCATATTATCAACAAAGACTCCACACAGTTTTTTTTTAAATTTACAGACATTAACTTGCTGAAGAAATATAGCGGATTCGGTAATGTTATTTAAAATCTAACGCAACTTAGTTGATAGCCCTGATCTTCTCGAACGCCTATTATTTCATATCTCAAATCGAAACAACAGATAGCCACTTACTTTTTATACCCCTTCTTGTAAAACCAATTCCAAACAAAACTCTTTTATCTACAGATCTACATGCTCAATCAACTTAAATTATTACCATATTGACATTTTTAACTCAACTATACGTGATATTAAATTAAAATCCATTACACGACCGCTCTCAAACTAGATAACATAAACTACCTCTCCTTCTACTCTAGTCCTCGGTACCTTTATCCCACTCCTATATTCCCCTCCACCCTCCCCTTCACCGACTGACATAGCTAAAGCTAACTGATATAAAACTGTATATTGCCACACTTTACTCATAATATTTATCATCAGCAATGGAAAATTTATAATTAGAATTATTTATTATTTTTATCATTATATACGAGTATATATTTAAATTATAGATTTGCCGTTAATTTACAGAATTTAAAAAAAAAAAAACACATTCCTATTCCTTGTTAACCTCTTCTTAATTCCTAGTTTAACAACTTTCCTAAGATAGTCCCGCTTGTTCCTGGCAGTTGAAAGCCTCCCGGAATCACTTTTTCACCAACGTTATAAGTGATTTGTGTATCAGAATAATTATAATTCATCACCGTATAGAGTTTATAATGGTTCTTAGAAATCGGATGCCAGCAAGAACTTGTAAATGAATTAGTGATTTAGAGTGTAGACTTTAACTTTAGTATTTCTTAACGTAAAAATTCAGGTAAACTGTTACTGTTGTCAATCAACACTTCTCTTTCTAATCTTTTACTTACATAAACCATGTTCCGGAGAACGCTTTTCCCCTGTCGCACGATTATGGCATGTTAGAAAATGAAAACGATTCATGATTGGATAATGACAAGCGAACATTCTTATGATAAAGACAAAACCTGTTCCCCGTACTTTATTACTGTATACTTTTCTATACTGGATGATTCTCTCCTTAACCGCGGATATTAAGAAATTACAATACTATTCAATGCTCTGATAATAAAATAGATATTTTTAATGACACAGTTAATAAAATAAAAATAAAAAATTACCATTTAAACAAACTGACAATGTGATAATGCCCTTTATTAAGTATCAAAACACGTACGTAAGTATGTACCATCAGCACAGGTGACAATAAGGACTTAGTTTATACACATACTTTATAATATGTGTTCGACCTTTCAGTTCTTTTCCATTCTTGTTATCATGTTTGGACGATAATGTTTACTGTTGTTTATTATACTTATTGATTATTATTGCTATGTAAACATTCATGTATGTAAGTTTTGGGCATATTGCCTGTTTTATGTACAAGATTAAAAAAAAATTTAAATGCTGTCTGATTTCCGATTTATTTAATCTTGCTCATTGGAGTGCCTGAAAATGTATTTTTAGAACAGTACCTAATAATGTAATTTTAACGATATTGGCATAATAAAAATATTGTTTCTTTTCAACAGATTTGGACGCTCCGATCCCGATATGCCGACAGAACCTCGAGTGAAAATGAGCGGAGGAAATCTGATGCGATTCGGCCGCAGCAAACAATCGGGATTCATGCGCCTCGGCAGAGCCAAGAATTCAGACTTCATGAGGTTCGGCAGGTCACCAGGAAACTTGATGAGATTTGGCAGAAGCAGCGGTAACCTGATGCGATTCGGTAGAGCAAACAACAATTTGATGAGGTTCGGAAGGGGCGGCAACAATCTCATGAGGTTCGGACGTGCAAATAACAACTTGATGCGCTTCGGAAGAGCCAACAGCAATCTGATGAGATTTGGACGTGCAAACAACAATCTGATGAGATTTGGACGCGCAAACAACAATCTGATGAGATTCGGACGTGCAAACAACAATTTAATGAGGTTTGGACGATCCGATGAAGACTTTGCGAACTACGAAACTGATCCTAACTTCGAAGAATTCAACGAAGAAGAACAAATCCCCACAATTGCATCAGACTCTTACGTCAGGGTAGAAAGGTCCGCCAAGGACCCCCCAGAACCTAAAGCGGTCAACTATGTCGACAGGAAGAACGACAACTTCATGAGGCTAGGAAGATCCTTGTTGCAAAAGAACTACGAAGATGAAGAAGACGATGGCCAGGATAGCACTGAAATAAACGACAAGGATGCCAATGAGAAACTGAAGATGTACATTGACGAGAACTACATGCGTATGGGAGGTAACAACATGGACAACCAAGACGGCGACGCGTTTGACATCCTGTTCCCAGAAGAATCTAGAAAGAAACGGTCCCTGATGAAAAAAGCAGAGCAGGGAGCAGGGACTAATGCAGAACTGGACAACAAAGCTGATGTAAAAGGAGTCAGGCTCGTCCACTCCGAAGGAACCTCCAAATGCAACAATTCGTGAAACTCAGGACCCTTCCGCCGGTTCGAGTGCATCCTTCAGTGGTCACTCGGCATTAACAAAATGTTATTTTCACTGAAGTCCTATATATCAAAGTATTTTAACTAAATCATAATTAATTATTTATTTCAACAATGGCGTACTCCTCGTTACGATAAAAGTATTATTATGTCTTTGAAAATGTATAAATGACGTTATTTAAAATATTAACATTCCAAATCTTAAAAATCTTACGAGAATGATAAGTACATTACTGTGTTGAAGTATTTTATCGTATTTTTAACTACTCTATTTTTATTAATTTTCGATTACATTTAATTTTAATCTATAAATCTTAGGTTAAGTTGTTTCGAACTTTGACTTTTTGATTGTTTTTTCTTCACGGACGGTCACGTTGTTATGCTTGTCAGCTGGTCACAAGTTGATCAAAAGCTGAAACATTCCGAAAATAGGCGTTTAACGGGGATTTTTTTATTATTATTATTCAAAAACATTATCCCGCTAAACTACAATTATCAATAGAATTTTAAATTACAATTTAATGATTACAGATCATTTATTAATGACAAATATACATATGATTACTATTGACACATCTAAAGAAATGGATATATCGCCATACTATATACTCTTATGCTACACAGAATACAAACAACAGATTGATATACGTGCTTAATATGTTGCCAATTCACAAATATTACTTGGTAATATGTTGAATATTTTAGGGTTCGCTGTCCGTATTTATTGTTACATAGTGGTACAAGCATTTCCGAATATGCTGAATCAATATGCTATTCCATAATAAGGCCTGCACCGGTAAGAGAGTTAAATTCTGATCGTTCAAATGTTTTAAAATGATTCTCACCGTCAATTTGATGGCCATCAAATTTGATGGAGTTTGAAACAACCGAACCAAAAAATATATTTTGGGATATCTACGCTTAAAAATACATTATTCTTCTATTTTTCACAAACTATTACAAAAACGAGATTTACATTTCACCCACAAACAAATTATCATTGTAACTAGCATTTCACATATTTGTCTATTTTTTATATTTATTTTACAATACTTCTAAGAACATAACAAAGGATTAAATTAATAATATAATATTCAATAAAAATTACAAATCAAATATTTTATTTTCATTTTCAGCACTTATTTCAGAACACTTATTTTGCACATAATTAAATTTCCCCTCTTTTAATTATATCTGTCCCTTTTAAATACCAACAAGATTAACAATTAGGAATTTCCGAAGAATTTATCATTGGAAAAAAAAACAGTTTTAATAAAAGCTGTAAAACATTTTTCATATTTGATAATCCCTTCATATTTTTAGCATACACAAACAAACAAAAAAACATTCAACATAATAAAAATTAATTTACAAATAAAAAAATTCTGATACATTTTCAAAGACCTATTTTGGACATTTAAATAGACATTTAATAAAATACAATATCATTTAATCTACAGGCATTTTATCGGAAATTTAATTTAGGCCTATTTCAATTTAATGAGTTAAATTAGGTGGAAGAATCCGTTTTGGATTCAAACGAAAATAATCAAAATGATGGAAAACAATTATGTTTTGTTACTTGCGCAAATTATTATCATTTGGAAAGTGTTTTCTGAAATCAAATGCAATACAATATAAAGTTAACTATACAATTAATTCCAAGGCGGGAAATATAATAATTGCCCTGTTTTCAAAATAATTAAATTTAAATATTAAACCGCTGCGAAAAAGAAACATTTTAAAAATATTCTCCCCGGATATCAGAATAATATAGGGGTCGTTTCATATTCCGTTGTCACCATCCATTCTAGCGGCTAGATATAAATTGATTTCCTCAGACCTCGTAAATCCGTCACTTACTGCAACGCCTGCCGAGTTATTTCATTAAATATTTCATATACTCACGCTGTTTATTATTTCTCTTCTGCTCTCTGCTTCCCCGGTAGAATTTGCCCCTTATAAGGAACGTAAATATCCTACCCCGCCGGTTATACATCCTCATACTAACTTCTAGTGTCGTTTCGTCTATATTATGTCATGTTTTCCGTCTTTTTATACGCTTCCTAACTGACCTAACATAAATCGTCAAATGTCAAACAAGCTCTAACTAACACAACCCTTTAACACGCGTAAACAAACGGGATTGTTTAAAATTATTTTACTATCTCTTTATTTTATCAAACACGATATTTAAAGTTCTGCTACTTATTATCGTTGGAACTAATTTCAAAACGAGTCAATATAAAATCGGTGTCATGCAAAAGCAAATATATACGAGTACATATATATATATATATATATATTGATCAATGTTCATAAAAAGCAGAGTTAAATTGTGGATGGCCTGTATCTCCAAGTGAAATGGTCGTTCCCTAATTTCAGCTTTAATATGGAACTTAGGCACGAAGTTAACGCATTATTCTACCCTAGAAAGAGAAAGGCTTCCGTTTAACGCAGTTATTTAATCCTCATTAATTTGATCACTGAAAAGTCAACGTTAATTTTCAATTTTCTAATAACGTTATTTTTTGTTGCGAGCCAAGTTTTATTAAAAAGTTAACTTAATGGTATAAGTTGGTTGTGGGTTTTGGGTAGGTTTTGAAGGGCTGGAAGCAACAGGATATTGTGGTGCTAATGGGTTTAATAACCTATTTAAGGGTTAAATTCATCAACATCTTTCAAAGGGCTCATTACGCGGCAATCTTACAAGTTAATGGAGCATCGCACTAAATCTTTGTAGGGATAAGAAAGGGAGGGTATAACGTTCATGTCGTTTTACTGCCAGGGGCAAACTGGTCAAAATAAGCTTTATATAATTTCTTCAAAAGGTATCACTTTGTGGCGTTATTATTACTTTGAATTCGTCACATTATTAATATATACATGTCAACATGTTTCGAAAGCGATGCTGTCTTCATCGGGAATACATAGAATACTAAAAAATAATAATGTCAAGTATAGATAAATGATAAACATAGATCACAATAATGTAAGAATAGACAAATTATAAACATAAACAAAAATGGATTAAAGTAGGTAAGTAATTAATCAAAATTGTTAAAAAAAAAAATTTAAAAAAAAAACAAAATTTACGTACAACAAATACAACCGGTTTAAAATTAGACAAATTTGAAATTTTAGAAATCAGAAAAAGGGTTAATAGTGAATTAGATATAATTAATAATGTTTTTTTTTTAAACAGTTGTCTCTTGAATTTATTTTCATATTAATATTAACAATGAAAATAAATATATATGTTTCTAATATAAATTTATTATTCAATGTTTTACAATAATTTTTTATTGACATTTTTGATTAATTATTACCTGCTTTAATGAATTTTTGTTCATGTTTATAATTTATCTCTTCTTACAAATTGTGTTCTATGTTTGTCATCTGTCTATACTTGATATTATTATTTTTTAGTGTTTTATATTTTCCTGATGAGGAAAGCATCGCTTTCGAAACATGTTTATATTCTGGTACATTTTGAAATTTTTCAGAAATCGGACCGATCAGAAATGAATTAGCGTAGATTTTTCTTATCAAAATATTAGATTGAAATTATTTAATTTTCGATTTATAAAAATCATATGCATTTTATTAAATATAACATCCTTTGGAGACAAAGAAAAGTACTTAAGACAGAAAATTCTCAACACTAATCCATCAATTTTAAGTTTGGCACAGAACAGATTTTTTTTTAGAGCAGATAATTAGATAACAACTCAAATATCCACAAAATGCTCCCTCACGTCTTCAAGCAGTTCAATCATTAAATATTTATGTGTGAAACTACAATAGTACAACCTGAAATAAGTCAATTTATTATTTACGCTATTTAACGGCGTCCCATTTGCATAACATTCGCTTAGAACGGAATGAATAATAACTCAGTAGGCGCCACACATTTACAGGGCTTGTATTACCGGACGGAAAATTGTGAAGACGAACGCCCCAAAGTTAAAACACGTCGTAAAATAAGAAACACCCTTCTTCTGAAATAAAACCTGAATTATAGACAAGCTCCCGCAGAGGACACCCTGTACTTGCGAAGTTTATTGTCCTGTTACGAGTGAGTTTTTTTGTGCCACCCATTCACTTATGCTTCGCACTGTGTTGTTATCTTACACTGTAATATTCCATATAAATAAAATATAATCCAAAATAATAGAAAAGCATAATAAATCTTTCACATTCCGGAAACCCCAACAGTGTTCCGATTTCCACTAAATTTTATTAAAAATTTTCACTAAGCCTCTTGCGCATGATGAAAAACTACGAATTTCCTACATTTTATTTTATACTTCCTATTACATTATTTACCACTAAAAAATCTTTGCCAAACGCTTATTTGGCTGGTAGGAATTTGGCATGGATTTAAATTTATTATGATTTCAGTATCATCATATCATTTATAACCATTAACATAATTTAATTTAGCTGAAACATTTGTTTAAATTATCTAATGAGATAAATTACATTAGTAATAAAGTCTTTTTAATAAATAAAATCTGTTATACATATGTATTTATGATATGTTTAAAACATGTTTATATTTGGAATCATGTATCTGTTTTTCATAATTAATAATAAAATATAATTTAGGTTTATTAATGGGAAAAAATACATACAGTAAGGGGGTAGCCAATAACCATGTATTACATTTATATAAATTCTATATATAACTGAAACATAGTATTATTATAATGTACTGTACGTACCACTTCTTACATCACTGTACAATAATTAATAGAGTTTAAATAACAGTTTAGATATTGTTAATGATAAATAAATGTATTGGGGCAATCAACACCTACCGCTCTCTTTTTATTTATTCTATTAGTGTGACACTATTTTATTTCCAGATTTAAGGACGTTTATTCTTTGGTAAGTTTGTAGGTTATCGAGTCTCACGCCTTTGAAACAGTAATGGAATGTCGATTGCATAAGATCGATAAAGGGACGTTTGTACATAACAGTGGACGGGCAAAGAAAGTAATGCCAAGAGAATGTTTGGGAGTGAATGGAAGAAAAAGTCGGGGACTTATGGCATGATCATGTGAACCAGACAGTTGACGGCCTCCGAGGTTTAATGTAAATTTTATTTAATTAATTTGTGTTGTTTCATAATTAATTGATTAATTTATTTATTTCAAACACACACATTATTAAACAATAAAATGTAAGGAAGCTTTGACTGCCGAAATGAGAACAAATCCCGTCTTAGGACAATCAAGTTGACAAATTTATTTCACATTAAGTGCCATTATACAAAAATTGGAGAGAAAAAAGCTAGTATAATATAATATATATAGGTACGGTAATATAATATATCTAGAAAAGGGTATAACAATTAAGTATAAAGATATATATTAAACCATAACACAATCTATACAAATACGAGTATTTACTTATTTAGAAACTTTAACTCCAAGAACAATAATAATATTTATAATAACATTGTCATAATTTCCAAGATGGCAATTGATTTGCTCATGAATATACCATACCGATTTCAATAATAATGTTTTCATTTTATTTTGAACAACAATTATAGAACTTAAAGTCATCCCAATTACGTTTAAATTTTACCAATACTAAAAAATATAGATATTTCAAATAAAAATAAACATTTAAAAATTTCCATACAAATACAAAACCAGAATACGCTCAAACAGAGCCTCGTGACGTCAGATGTCGAGAATGCAATTTTACCAACAGAAAAGGGTGTTTTGATGAGAAGGTTTTTATTCACTTTTAAATAACAATTTATTAATTCTACGTGTAAATTTATGCAATAAAACTTATTTATTCAGAATCGGCGTTTGCTCATCTATACGGATATACATATTTTTAGGCCATAATATTTTTCACTGGAGTTTCTTCTTATGAAATCATTGCTGTGTGCCTTACTGCCCTGGCCATCGAACAAATGGATGACAACCAGGATCAGTCACTGGTCAAAAACTGAGCAACTGGTTATTCGCCTCTCGTCAGTATGTTCATACTACAAAAACAATATAACACATTTAAATAAATCAATTAAGGAAACATTGTCATTTAAGTACGTGGAAAACAAGTCATAAATGTAAAAACCTAGCAGAATAGAGAATTTTAATTATTTTCTAACTAAATCGGTTTTACCGACAATACATAATTATTTTAAACACCCGTCCAAATTAGATTTGGGTGGGAGTAAATAAAATCATATAAATAAGTCGTCATAATGTGGTCGCCGAAACAGCTGTCACAATAATAAAATTTAAATCCTTGTAGAACCTAATAATAACATTATTAAATTTGATTTACAATAATTTAAAAAAAATAAAAATAACCTGGTACACATTTAAAAAAATACATTTTTACCAAATTTGTTATAAAAGTGCCTACCGCTGATACATTTCGTATGTAGTACCAAAATCCGTGCAAACTCACTGTAGGTTTCAAAGAATACATCAAATTTGTCACTCACCGTATTTAAAAAAAAACTTTAACTCCACACAGGAAAATGATTTCTCTCATGACCTATGTTATCTTTGGGGATGCTGCGTAAATGGTATTTTTAAGGAATGGAAGGAGAGGAAGTTCTCGGGAGGAAAACGGTAAAAGAGGTGGGTAGGAATCTGGGGATCAGTATGACGGATTCAGATAGTAGGTCGCTCTCCAAACGGGTGAATACGGGTACAGATTTGTACCCCTCACTCGACAATATAACGTGTTGTGGCGACGTCCCGGGGTATGAGACACCGGCACAAATCGATAGATTACATAGATGATGATGAAAGTCAATCAATAAAATCATCAATCAAAAGTACATAAAACTGAGTTCATCCAAAACCGGTCGTCAATGCATAAATATAAATAAAATAAACTGACTTAAAAGAGATTTTTTTTCTTCATTTAAATTAAAACATAAAACTGACCTTATCACCTTACCGAAGCAGATAGGCAGATGTTAATTTGAGGTTTAGCCCTCCTAGGAAAAGAAAAATAACAATCTGAAAATGGTAACAATATCACAAATTTTTAATGTCTCAAAAAATGGATAGGAAAACTTAATAATAGGAGGCAGTTTCTTGAATTGCCTCCAGGCTCTTATGATTCTTCTCTCTTACGCCATTATTAACTACTTGCCCTCCCTAGAAAATCTCCCTCCCCCTCTCCCCTCCACCAATACCCCGAGAGATTATATTACCTTTTGGCTTGGGGTTAACCTGAGAAATTCCTGTATAGTTGATTCAAAAAATATTTCAATGGGTAAAAATATCCGGAAAATATTCCGCAAGGAATAACTGAATACCTACGCTCAAGATTCGCTCAACAAATTCTAAGCATATTTAAGTAGTTGTGTAAAAGATTCTGAACGTTTCGAGATAGAAAAAATAACAATTCCTAAATACCAAATAAAAATATGTCAAGAATGGGAGAGGAAATTGAGTAAAAAGTGAGTGGTATAAACATTCGTTTTCACGCAAAAGAAATGATCCAAAAGTCTGTTCAACAGGTCTCTAAATTTCTAATACAAAAAAAAATTTCATTTCGATCAAATGGATGGCAATATACAATGCACGTGGTGTAAGAAAGAAAGAGCGCTGCATTTTAATTGGCTCTTTCGGAACCAGAATCAAAAGATACTAAGGTAAAGATACACGGGCTTCCATTTAAATCTACTTGGAAAGCGCTTCTCGTGTGTATTCTTTAGTCTATATAAGGTACCTACCTTACATAGACATAAGAATAGTTTAAGATAGTGTCAACATATTTTAGTATTTACAGAATATTTGTATAGTAATAATAATAATATTTAGAACACACATTATTTAACAATAAAATGTGAAAAAGCTTTGACTGCCCAACTAGGAACAAATCCCGTTTTAGGCTAGTCAAATTGACAAGTTTAGTTCAAATTAAGAGAAACGGCTGTGCCGACCTCGAATGCCGGCTCCGGACATGCAGCAAACCGCCCCCATACGACAGCTGACGTCAAGCGATCGACCATACTGACTGGTGCTATAAATCAAGTACGCTCAAAGTGACGACATTTCCATTGGGAAACTACCAAACACGTTTCTCAAGAGGATTCGCAAACCATAATAGTTGTGCGTCCCTGTGCGCCGGGTCCTAAATATTTACACTATTTTTCTTGTGCGGGCTTATACGTCTCGTACAGATAGAAAAATGTACTTACCGAGTATTTGTGTTGCGGTAAAGCCGCGTCTCCTGCAAACGTTTTTTCGAAACATTACACAAAAACATTTGTTTTCATACACATTACGTCTACTGCTAAAATGTTTTGTAACATGTTGTGTAGACGATAAGATGAGTTCTAAAACAAATTCTTTTGAATGTACTACAGATTTTTATAGGTAAGAATAAAATATCATAGTTTTGTTTATTGTTTTAATAAAAAAAAAACAATACAAATGTCAATGAATGTAAAATTACTATGATTTTTTTTTGTGTAAACTACCGTTTAATATAATCAATAAATGTCTATCACAATGTGTACTTTAGTAAGTTCTTAATATGAGGGCTGTAATTTTATTAGAAATAGCAAACAAAATAAGAGAATACACAACTTAATAATTGTTTTTGTTCTTAATTCGTAGATCTCCATTTAATGTTTAAAAAATAATATGTAAATCAAATTTAATAATATTGTTATTAAGTTCTGCAAATATTTTAGTTTTTATCATTGTGACAGCTGTTCCGGCGTTCAAGGCCATTTTTAAACTGCGGTTAATCCACATTGCGACGACTTATTTATATGATTTCATTTACTCCCACCCAATTCTAATTTAGACGGGTATTTAAAATAATTATTCATTATCAGTAAAACCGATTTAGTTATAGAAAATAATTAAAATTCTCTATTCTGTGAGGTTTTTTTATATTTATAATGTGTTTTCCCCGTATTTAAATGGCAATGTTTTCTTAAATTAAATTAATCAATTAAGAAAACGTTGTGATTTAAATATGGGGAAAACACGGTATAAAATGCCGAAACAGCTGTCACAATAATACAAACTAAAATACTCACAGAACTTAATAATAACATAAATAAATTTGATTTACTTTAAAAAAAAATAAACTATATTATTACCGATACATGAGCAAATTTCTTATCAAAATATATTATAATTTTTCTCAGTACACATAACCTAAAAAACCCCTCCAATTTATGCTGTGACTGAAGTATCTTCGGACGGGACGCATAGATAGAAACGCATCGTCAGACGGCTATTAAAAAATAAAACAAACCCTTCCGCCCTCCCCCTCTTCATCCGCGAATGGAATGTTTTCCATCTATGTCGGAAGGCAAAAAAATTGTGTATGCATACACAAATAAATGTGTACGGTAATGCCCTTTTGTTTTGGTTTTTTTATGTAAAAGTTTTCAAAAAATATTCGCAGGAGACGCGGCTTTACAGAGCTGCATTTTCAATTTCCCACGGATATCGCGAATCTTAAGTACCGCAATACTTTTACGTAAATTTGGGAGCAAGTGTTTGGAAAACAGATTTTTAGATTTAAGACGCACAACGGGTCAGGAATTAAGTCAATTACGATCAAATGTTCACACATTTTCGATTCCGATGTGCGTAGGTTGAAATAGCTTCGCGGGCAGCCAGTTTGCAACCACTACTTTAGATTGCCAATAAATCTTCCGGTATCGAACAGGGATCGTCAAGTATTTTCATCTCGTGATCGGTTTCCGAGTTACGTATAATAATATGCACGTAAGTATTGAAAAATGGCCTCAAATTTCAATGAATTCTTCATAGGCACTGAAGAGATAAACCAATAGAAGTGTTTCTATTTTTGAAACTGTTAATACATGGTGGAATTCCATTATAGTGTATTATAATAAAACAAATATAAAACTTTTTTCCACTTTAATTTTTATTTGACCGTAACCGGGTTTCAGCTCGTTACAATGGGTACAACAGTGTAACAGTAACATTGTAATTATCGTAATAATGTTGAAAGTAAATATGTATTTAGTTTATATAATGACCATTCCTACTCCAATGCAAACATGTACCCCTTCAAAAGTAATTAAAAATTCCCACACACCATAAATATAATAATGATTTGACAATAAAATTAGACCAGTACTAAGTCATATTACTTGTAAGGTTTTTCCCCTGAATAATATCGAAGTAAATAAAAAATAAAAAAAACCCAAGGTGATTAGAATACTAGAATTACTAAAACGACCTAATAACAAATGTAATTAAGATAATTGATTTAAACCCTTGTAGTCCACCCCTCTTCCCCTCCCCCATATGTTGTGTATAAAAACCATAGATTTAGAATAATTTGTACCA
This sequence comes from Halesus radiatus, assembly GCA_022606495.2. Taxonomy (NCBI): domain Eukaryota; kingdom Metazoa; phylum Arthropoda; class Insecta; order Trichoptera; family Limnephilidae; genus Halesus; species Halesus radiatus. The sequence continues at coordinate 74,614 of JAHDVE020008281.1, forward strand.
GTCTGAAGATGGCCCTAACGAGCTGAAACCCGGTTACGGTCAAATAAAAATTAAAGTGGAAAAAAGTTTTATATTTGTTTTATTATAATACAATAGAAGTGTGTTGTGTAACTCAATTTTTCCTTACTTCTGCTGAAACTATTCAAATATTTTTAAAATCTAGAAATTCTTTCGTGAGCAAAAAAACAATTTCACTGACCTGTCGGACCTAGTCTTCGGAATATCTTATGTTAATTGGTGACATCCGTTTTCTTTCAAAGCGATATAGATCTCACTTCTAGAGATTATTATTTCGGCGTTCATGGGTATTTTATGAGCTCGTTTATAACGACGCCATTCATCTCTTACAAAGATAGTTCCAAAAATAGTTTTGGTTATAAACAAGTGAGAAATAAAAAGTCCATACAAAAGTAATTAAGTAATACAAAGGATTGTTATCCAGGAAATAACATTTGTTCGCTCCGCCCTAGTGATGGTACGAGTATATTCGATCCAACCAGACACATTTTCATAAATTTACATTTAAAAAAAAAAAAAAATATATATATCTATACCATAACATATAATATATGTATATATATATATATATAACACTAGCTGATGTGTATCCGGTCTTACCAGAAATTTTAATTTTTTAATAAAGTTATTAAATTGTGAAATTCTTACTTGTCGCTTCGCTTGGGTGGCAGAATTGATTTGACAGCGAAAGTAACCATCTTTAAACAAAGAAATAAGGAAACGTCTAAAATATCTAAATAATAAAGTTCTTAAGTAGGTACCTACTTGTGTTTTCCATTTTTAAAATATTCTACCTAAACAAACCTTCTTCTTTTGAATGTGTAATCTATGACTAACCAGAGCGGAATATCTATGGGCTAACCTGAATACAACAACAGGCGGCGTTTTTCATACTTATTTTAAAACGTTATAGGAACAGTTTTACATATTGGATTTCATTCAAACTACTCTCTAAACTTTCCCGACACTAATAAGGACAAGCTGTGTTATTTTCAGCGAAATCGGTCAAGTAATTGTCAAAAAAATCGAGGACAGACAGACAAACAATCATTTTAATACATTGAGAAGAGATAATATGTATATGTACGAGTACTCGTGTGTACGCCAGTGGTGTGCATTGCCCTATGACCAAAGATAAACTGCATGTATTATATCATTTTGGAGTAAGAAGTATGTATAAAATACTAACATATTTATCTTCTTCTGGTGCACTCTCCTATCGAAGGTTGGCTATCATCACACCAATCTTCACTCGACAGGACGCAGCCCGGAACAAGTCAGCGAAACTGTACTCTACCAGTTCGTACTTTCCCTTATTCCTCATTTAATTTTCAGGGTCCATTCCTTTATTTTTCTCTAAATTGCGATAGCATTCCATAAGTTGATTGAATATCCTTCCACCAGACATAAAATAAATAGAAAATTTTAATGAGTAACAAGCCAAGAATTTAAATCTGACTAAAAGAGGTCAATGAAATAAACTAGAAAACAGCACAAAAAACAATATAGACGACTCATCCTAATTTGATAAGATCAAACTAAATATCTCTAGTCCACCTCAGCACAGGACCCCCTAGTGAAGAGGACTAAGAAAAAAAACACGAAAATAGCAAATAGTTTACAAACCATAACCAATAAACATGCCGTTTCCTCGCAGGGGTAGGGAGAGAAGACGGGCCGCCAAACAACTCGATCTTGGCATACACTTCTTGCTTCATTCACATTCATACATTGCCTTCTGTTATTCTGACTTCTGTCATGGCCCAACTCAGTATTTGATTCATCCGGCTTCTTCCGCCATTCACATTCGGGTCATATATTCTCCTTACACTCCTTTCTTCATTAATTTGCTCCACATGTCTAAACCATCTAAGCGTCCGTTTCTTAATATTAGTCATTACGCTTACATCAATGAGCATTGTATTCTTTGCGAATCTGAACATTATTCACATGATCATACATGGTTTAACAACACATTCGCCTCGGAGATCTAATTTCTACAGCATTCAGTCTACTTTCATCCTTCCTTTGCCAGTTCCATGCCTCCCCGCCATGCATCAGGGGATCACAAAATATAATAATCAATGTACCATTTTGTATTTTCACATGTTTATTTACAGTTCTTAAAATAAATAAATATCGACACTTTTCATCGTCACATATATCGATACCAAATAATACTAAAATAAATGTGAAACAACTGCACAAACAATATGAAACCTCAAAAATGTAAGCAATTATTATATGCGTTGGTATACATACATGGAGTAAACACCAGCGTTTGAAATATAGGCAACCTAAATTAAACACTCCGGGCTGCAGCGGCGTAGCCGGCGATGCGTTCTATTCGCGGAGTTCGTTCGCAGTCGGGAGGATTCGGTCGACATCGACAGCTGCTTCACCCCTCTTCGTACTTAACGCGCGGAAAAAACTTTTTATACTGATTTTGAAAGGCACGTTGACTCTATTTCTATACCTCTATGTAGGTATATATAATTATTCTTCTTGAGTCTGTCTTATTTCTAAGGAACTTGACCCCCGACTCCAGTTGCCCTGGTTAACCAGGGTTCTCCACTCTTTATGGCTGTAAATATGAGCTTCTCCCGGTGCGAGATCTCTGTTTAGGAAGTGACGTATCCAAAGCATCTTAGGATACATTGTAGGCAGACACTTGATGGCCTATTTTGCGTGCCTACTCTTCCACAATGGAAAGATCAGCGCGCCTAGCTGGTTAGGTTAGTACATCTCAAGCTGTACGAAATCATTCAGTGAAACTCTCTTAAGAAGTTCCCATTTAAGAAGAATATTTAAGAGGTTTGGTTTTTCGGTCCCTTGAAGACTGAATTTGAAAAATGGCTTAATTTATCCCGCATATAAGATTTTCCCACACAAGAAGTTTTTTTTATTTCCAGTCCCTTGGAAAACTTTTTAAGAGAGTTTCGCTATATTTAGAGACTTCAAAAATCTGACTATACACATTACCGCAAACAATAGTCGATGTATTACATATTTGAATATATCACCACTGCCAACATGCTTATTGAATAGTTGTGAAAGAATAAAGTATATATTCAATAGAAGAAGGCTCAGACACCTGGGATTAGCAATGTGCACCCGGGAATATTCCCCGGCCTATTATAAATTCACCGAAGTCTGGAATTTATTATTTTTATTAAGAAAGTTATTCTAAATGAGTTTGCATCCTAATTTGCTTGTTAATAACAGCAATAACAACAGTGTAATTAGTTTTTCAATATCTCCAAAAATATTGAAGTTATGAGTGAGTGCTTTCAAAATGAACTCAGGTAAAGCGTATACGTGTGATTTCATGAGACTCAATTCATAATTCGAATGGCAGTGCTGCAATACTGCCCCGCCAGTCATTTTATGTACCGTAACATCACACGCTTATCGGCCGGCGGCAAATATCAACATTTTCGGTACTATTCGATATATTTCCAAAAAGTTCTGTCTTCGGCATACTCTTAATGTAAGCTAATGATAATTTAGAAATAATAAAAACCTAGAGTGAATTGCATATTTCATATAATTGATGTACGATTTATTTATAATGCACTAAAAAAGAAAAATTAGGTTAAACGTATATTATAATGTATTTCAATATAAAATAAATAAAATAGTATGTGTTTTTCACTATTTATAAGAAAATTCTCGCAATATTCCCCGGGGAATTTACTCATCACTACCCGGGATACATGTCGTGGAAGCAAAGTGTATCACAATACCCCTAATAAAAACCATGGTGAATTTCAGTGGAGGAACTCGGCTACTATCAAATTAATGTTAATGTAAAAGTAATGAAAAATATTCGTTTCTTGATAATATTTTGAAGATTTTGCAAATGCCGTACTTACCTATCTTAATGAAGCCATATTTTTTTTAACGTGCGTCAATTTTTAGGTTTGGGAACACTGTGATTTGTCTATGAGAAAGGGAATGGTATATCTATGACCATCACTGACACTGCTCGCCATAGATAAATTCAAATTTCGTTTGTCATTATTGAAATAGCTGCCGGTTTCAACGTAAAAGTTAAGAAAACGTTTCGTTTTTAGTGCTTAGCGTTTTCTCTAATCTGTTAAAATGGTATGTACGATAATATTAAAGATTTTGTTTAGTCTTGTTTCTTTTATGTAAAATAGGTTATTAAATCGGTTAAAGTTGTTATCCATTATGCCATGTCACTCCTAACCTATACTAACTTTATGTATGTATAGTATATTCATACAAAATTTTAAATATCGTACGGTAATACCTATTTTAGTTTAATTACTGATAAAATAAACAAGTTTTATACACAAAATTAACAAAATGGCTTTGTAAAAAAAGAAAAAGTCTTTGAAAAGTTCTACTTGAAGAAGCTTGGTTTTTTGTTGTCTCGGCAATGCCTAAATAATATGATAGTTTTTCAGAACGTTTTTGCATTAAACGTTTTTTTTTGTCGTTTGTGCTTATATTCATGCTTTGAATAAACTGCATTATGTTCGCTGTTAAAACCTCTGATTTGACACTTTTGCAAAAAATGTTGTTCTCTTATTCCAATGGAATGGAGTAATTTCATAGCTCAACCACGATTAAATCTTATAATTAGACGTGGTGATATTTTGCTGTTATTAAGTTATTATTTACTTTATTGTGTTACTTTAAACTCATGCCTAATTTTTATACGGTTGTATCTTTAGCATCTACTACCCTTCCTATGAAGTCCTTCATCATTGCACAAGCGAGAATTTCAACTTTTGTATGATGGGAGCTTAGGAAAAATTAATTTCTTTTCAGGTTATTTCTGAAGTGGGAACGTTTGTCTTTAATAAAAAAAGCTTTGTAAAGCATCGCCTAGTAATAACTTAACCTCGATTTACGCATGCTATGAACATTTTAAAGTGGAGTGTTAATACCCATGTACATCCCTATGCTAATTTTATCAATGTAATAATTGTTAACGCTCACATTTCAAACAATAAATAAACCTTTATGTGATATTTCACAAAATGCTGCATTATGAATTCACTAAGTATTATAATTAGATTTTATGCATTTGCATATGCACAACCTTTTTTGTCATTTAATTTTTCTACAATTTAATTGTTTTAATTAGAGGTTGTTGATATTCCTTGTCCCGGTTACCATGTCATAATAACTTTACTGTCACTGAATCACCTTATATTATTTATTTGAGGAACTGTCCGCTATCGGGAACCGGTTTAAAAAAACATATTCCTGTTTTTATCTTATACTGTAGGCATATATTTTTGCATTGTTATTGCACGTTTTATTTAATGATAGTGGATATTTAACCATGTTTATGGTGTATGTAATTCGATAGTCCTAATAAAGCATACTTAATCATGTTTAACCTGCATTTTATAACATAATGCCATATTTATTTAGTTACTAAATACAATGTAAAAGCCGACTAGCGCGTAATTAAAAAAATAAAATACTGCATAATTCATCTGTAAATTTATTTTATTTCCAGTTCCGCAATCAATATGACAGCGACGTGACTGTTTGGAGCCCCCAGGGCCGCCTGCACCAGGTGGAGTACGCTATGGAAGCCGTAAAGCTGGGTTCAGCCACGGTCGGTCTCAAGTCCACGGAGTATGCCGTCATCATCGCTCTGAACCGCGCGGCGGGCGAGCTCAGCACGCACCAGAACAAGATCGTGCCCATCGACACACACATCGGGATATCCTTCGCGGGGCTCACGGCCGATGCTAGGATGCTGAGGTATGATTAATTCACATTTTCCCGTTCCGCAATCGACACTACAGCTATGTGACGGTGAGGAGCCCCCGGGACCGCCTGCGCCAGATGGAGCCCGTAAAGCTGGATTCAGCCACGGTCAGCTTCGAGTCAGCGGAGTACACATGGAGTGATAGCACAGATCCTCGAGGCACGCCTGCATTAATTTGGTGCGGAGAGGAACGAGAGCCGTCACCTGCGGTTTGAATAGTAAGTAGTATTGTAGGTAGGGAATGTCGCAAAAGGCTTTGGAGATATGCAATCCAACAGTCTGGGTCTCTCCGAAACGCTCCAAGTACTGACCCTAAACATGTGTCACATACCCAAGCACATCGTCATACTATCGGTTTCGTCGAAATCCGTCTTGCTGATCGGTTAGGATTTTGTTATTCTCGAAGTATGTGAGCTCATCCATTCCAATACCTTGGAGAGTATGGAAGTGATGGCTATTGGGCAGTAGTTGGAAGGATTGGAGCGGTCCCCCCTTGGGAATCAGATGAACAATAGCCTTTTTCCAGAGATCTGCCAGCTTTCCACTATTGAGTGACCGTTTTGAAAGGACTGGGGTTAATTCTGCAGCACACCTCTCAAGGACCAGGACAGGTGTTCCGTCGGGTCCGAAGAGTATACATAATATATGAATGTATTTTAGTAAACTCGGTTTATACTTTGTGGTATGGTTGAACCTCACAGCGTGCGTCAATTAGCTTCCTTTTCAACATATTGATGGATGTGAAATTACTGAAACATTATCAATGTGCTTAGTTAAATAGAGAATACGGAACTCCAGTAATAAATATTATTGCTTAAAATATATATATATTCATATAGATGTGAACTCCCCCCAGCCTGTCTGTCCAAAACTTTGGTACAATACTGAACAAGTGGTATTTATTCACTGCGCGACGCATTGCTGCTGGTATGAAAATTTGTAAAAACTTGCACATGAACATGTCCGCATGGACGCAATTCGCTTTAATTACGCAGTATGCTTGTCGAGCGAAACTTACTACGGTGCTTTACTATGCCTGCAGTCTAAATGAACTCTGATTCGTGGACCCCCATTTACATCTCGTGGACCCCCTGCAAATCTATATGAACCCCCAGGGACGGACCACTTTCGGAACCTATGATATAGATCAACAAACGCCAATTCTGAACATTTAAGTTTTTTTCTATATTAAATAATAATACACGGAATTTGTAAATCCTTACTGTTTTTAGTTGTGTATGTATGTTACTCTATTATAGGGGACTGTTAAAAGTTCATTAGTTTTCTTTCCTTTATGCTGGTCAATGACTCATCGCTTCAACAAACGTTATTGCCCAAATGCCAAATATCACATTCTTTCAGTCCCGCAATTTACTTTTTACTTCAGCTAATATTTTGTCAATCATCAAATCAATTTCGCTGATTCTTGGCTGTTCTCACCCATCCAAACCTCTTAGTTCTTTTATCTATGGTGGCAACCTGTTTTGTACAGAACATACAAATACTGTATTTCCGAGGGAACACCGGTACACATCGACACCTTAATCTATCAGCGGGAGTTTTGTAGAGGTGTATAGAAGTCAATAGAAGCCGAATATCTTTTCACAATGATCGTTTACTAAAATAACTTTTCTGTTTATATGATTTTTCTAAAAGGAACAATTGACATATGTTCACAGTGATCGACGTCATTGAGATTGGTAAAAACACATCAGTTATCATGTTTTTTTATAATTTAGTTCATGTCACTTGTGTATGTCAATAGTGACGTCAACATTGATGATGCCATTGATGTCATTTAATGCGTCATCTGAATTGCAGAAATACATCACCTTTATGCGGTGACGCACGTGGCTGTAGGCGCATCTTTGCCATTCTTTTAAATACGTATTATGATTTGGACGTCCGATATACTGTTCCTTTTTCCCAAACATTGATGCCATCTGATATTACAATTCTACTTTTTCTGTTGATTGATCATTTCAAACATCTATTGTCCCCAGTCGCTACATGCGTACGGAATGCCTGAACCACCGCTACTCGCATGACGCCCCGATGGCCGTGTCCCGCCTCATCACTGCCGTGGGCAATAAGATGCAGATCTGCACCCAGCGTTACGATAAACGCCCGCTCGGAGTAGGGCTCCTGGTCTGCGGTTACGATGTAAGTTGTTAATAATATTCATCATGACGGCGCTACATTGTAGAATAAGATCTGGCTTCCTCAAATGTTCTCCACTGGCTCCGGTGCCTCGCCGTTCGCCTCCAGTCCTTCCCGTCCTGAATAAAAATAATTGGTCATTTTTATGTAACGCCATTGAGTGATTTAATCACCTCAACGGCACTGCTTTGCATTGGTTATTGTCTAAGGTTGCATTTTATAAAAAAAGTGCATTGTATCCACTGATATCAGAATTAATAGACTTGCCCTAAGTACCATTTCAACACCCGGAGGCAAAGATCACTTGACAGTCATTTTGGCACCAGCTTAGTGCACTACCACCCAGGTTTGTGTTGCGTGAATTTTACTGCGATAAGCAAATTTCAAAGCATTTATGGAAATGGTCAAACTAAATACAGTATGACCCCTATTTTACATTTTTTAAGGGATTTTAAGGGTATTGAAAAAAGAACATTTAAATTTTATGTTTCTGAAAAAATAATGTTTTATTAAAAAACAACATTCAATTTAAATATTTATTGAAATTTTTTTTATTTTTTATTAAAAAAATCATGTATATTAGTTTGTTGCATTTTTGTTTTATTGTTACGTAATTCTCTCTCAAGACTATATAAACATTTAAAAGTGTCATCTTGAATATCACCAATGCTTGTAAAGTAGGTTTTTAAACCCCCCATGAACCTCATTGCTTCTTCTTTTGTTGGAATATCAACCTCTTCTTCATCGAACAGTTCTTCAGCAGAAAAGTCTGCTGGTATTAAATGACTGTCAGCAACTTCCACCAAGTCTGATGTCATAACATTGGAGTCAAGGTTTACATAATCCTCCAGGGATTGGTCTGAAATCCTTTCCCAGTCTTTTCTATAACATGGAACATTGGTTGGGTACTCGGTACGTCTTCATCCTGCTCCTTGTATATCCCAGCTTTCCGGAAACAATTCTCGATGGTTGAGTCGGTTATTTCACCCCATGCCTTAACGGTGTAATGCATTCCATCTAAAATGGACACCTTAAATTTGTTGGGGGTCCTCACCTTGTTCTAACTGACACAATGTACCAAGTTTCTTCTATAGTAGTGCTTGAATGCCCGAATTATTCCTAAATCCAGGGGTTGTACTTCACTTGTACAGTTAGGAGGAAAAAAATGCCAACTGAATGTTCAAAGTCAAGTTTGTGGGGTGAGCTGGGCACCTAACGAGGAATAGCAATATTTTTCGATGTTTTACTCCCATCAAAGCGTCTAATGCAGTAAGCTGCTTTTCAAATAAGATTGATGTCATCCAGGCTTTTTTATTGGCTGCATATTTTGTCGGCAATGTCCTGACATTTTTGAAGCAGCGGGGTTTTGCAGACTTCCCAATCACTAACGGGGGAAGCTTCTGACTGCCATCTGAATTTGTAATCAAGAGAACAGTGAGACGAACCTTGCTTAATTTTCCTCCATGACATTCACCCTTGAAGGTGAAAGTCTTTCAAGGTAGAACGTTGAATAACAGCCCAGTCTCATCGGCATTGAAAATATCTCTGGAAGCGTAGTATGCAATTAATGCAGGCACATCTGTCTGCTTCCGATCTTCAGCAATGTCCAAATCAATACTTTGCAATTCTCCGCAAATTGATCTGTAGACCACATTGTGCCTCTTCTTAAAACGATCTATCCATCCATTTGATGCAGTAAATCCTTCAATATTTAGTCGATTCGCGATGCGCAGTGCCTTTTCACGAATGATTGTACCATCGATGGGAATATTACTGGCCAGCGCACTGACGAACCATTCTTTTTTAAATCTTCTCCATTTTTTCGTACTTTGATGCTTTGATGTAGATACGTTTTTTCGCCACGGGTTTTTGATGATTGTGGCCAAAGTAATAATGGGTATTCCTAAATTTCGGGCCAGCAAAACGCGTGAGCCAACGTGTTTATTCACTTTTTTGAGAATGTCCCCTTTCTCTTGCACTGACAAAGCTTTCCTTTGGTTAGGCATTATGTGTTTGAAAGAATGAGCCATTCTAAAGACACGGAGTTTTCCCTCCAATCACCTTACGCCGTTCGAATGGCACGACTCAATCATTGTCAAGCGCGCGTAATTCACATGAATATTTCCAACGTAAATCGCGGGAAAGAAAAACGTAATTGCGGGTATTAAATGTACTGAAATACCTCGGGACTGAAAAAATTACACCCAATTTTTCCCAGTTTCTGACCTCAGATTGTCCTCACGCAGAGATCAGTCAAGTGTGATGATGCCATCCCGTTCAATGCCTTTATGTTATACACCATAAGACAAATTTTAACACAAAGTTACCCAACATGCCCTAATACCTTCGTCCAGACTCCCAGAGACGTGCGACGAATGAGTTAGACAAGTGCAAACAAGTATCAAGCAATTGTTGCACTTTGATGTAATTGCCTAAAAATATTATGATCAAAATTGTTTTCATACATACGCTCAGTTTTTTCCCTTTGACAAAATTTAAAAAGATTTTGAACTGCCTCGAATGCCAGGAGCGTGTTGTGTGGGCAAGGCTAATGGAGAATGCAATAGTCCCACAGGCTTTGGGCTGTTGGGAAATAGTATAATAAAATAAACAATGTGCAACCAGGGAAACGTAAACATTGTAATTGTTTTAGGGTGTTGAAGAAGCCCGATTTAAATGAGGGGAAAGACGACTGTCGGTAACTCGTGCGTATTGTATTACATAAAGACGAGTCGGAGAAACAGCTCATGCTGATCACTCCGAAATGTCTCATGCTGCTAACATCAACTTGGTGTATCGCTATTGTCCCTCAAGTTTTACTTACTTATGTCTGATGTTCAAATCATTGAATTCTATCTATATGCTTTCAGGACAACGGCCCGCACATATTCCAAACATGCCCATCGGCGAACTACTTTGACTGCCGCGCCATGGCCATCGGCGCTCGTTCGCAGTCCGCCCGAACTTACCTGGAGCGTCAGCTGAACGAACTTCCGACCTGCGATCTTGCTGCCCTCGTGGCTCATGGACTCAGGGCCACCCGTGACACTCTGCCCAATGAGATGGAACTCAATACTAAGGTTTGTTCATCTTTTTGTGTGATTATAAAATTGAAAACGTTAAAAATCATTTTGTTATGCAGTAAAAGTATTTGAGTTATTTGGATTTTCTGCCAACTGTCAAACTCGGGAGTTTTATATTTATGGTTTGAATTATTTTTTTTTATTAACTCCGCACAGGAGGCCCTGGGAGAAATAATTTTTCTCAAGTCCTATGTCATCTTTGGGGATGCTGTGTGAAGGGTCATTTAGAGAAAGGGAAGGAGTGAATCTGAGCCTTAAAGAAATCAATGACGTTAGTTCCTCAGAGAATCTTCTGTAATAAATTCAAAATCGGTGTTACTCTGTGTTGTCATAATAATGAAAACAATTATTACCAATATGTTGAATGATGTCTTCATTTTATTGTTAAACGGCCTGACAAGACTGTACCTGTTTACTTATACATTTTTAATTTTTTTTTAGAATATCTCTATCGGTATTGTGGGCAAGAACCATCCCTTCTTGATGCTGGACGATGAGGAGACTGCCAAATACCTGATGCTTGTGGAGGGAGAGGAGAGGAGGGGCCCCTTGGCGCCCCACACTGCGGCTCAGGGCTCCCAGGCGGGGGAGGGGGACGAACCAAAGGAACGGGCCGAGCCTGTGCCACAGGTAATGGAACCAAACATTCCTCTTGATGCTGGATGATGAGACAGCCATAGTTAGTTGAACTTGCGATAAAAAAAGGAATTATTAATGAGAAACAGTTCATTGGATTTGATTATTGTTTTCACGAAATCTGCCTATAAAGTTTTTCGTATTTTGAATACTTGCACTGCCATCTATCTTTATTTTTATGAACCTTTATATATTTATTATATAATTGAAAATACACTTTGTATATACCACTTTACAAATAATAATAATTGTAAAGTGGTATATACAAAGTGTATTTTCAATTATATAATTAATAATGATGCCACAAAGTTATCAAGCATTTGAAGACTTTATATATTTATTACTCGCATGGTGAGAATCTCCGATGGTGGAAATTAGTTGAATAAAATGTCTGCAGATGGCATTCTAATTTTAACAAAAAATTATTTTATGTTTTATTTTCTCAACAATTATTTTATGTTCTATTTTTTTTATACAATCTGCATAACATAAATAGCCGGTTCCACCAAGCATTCTAAACAACCTCTTATATCGGTGCTTTGAATGCAGTTTGTCATCAATCAGCATGGATTAATGTTTACTAAACATGCTTTTATAGTTACACACATTTCAGGTCAGCTTCATCAGTCTAAAATTACAACTTCCTTTACATATAATATCGATGTTGTTTATTCCAGGTGGCGATGGACACAGAATAAGTCCCGAAGAAGACAGACTTGGACAGCATTCAGATCGGCCGAATTCCTTTCCCTCTCCAACTTGTGAACTCCCGGTGGATTTTTCCAGCAATCCTTTAGTATTCTGCCTCCGCTATTCAGTTTTTGAGTTGTCCGAGCTCATTTTGAAACCTCTCCCCTTTTTGATGAAGTTTAAAGACCTTCCATGGCCGGCAATGGTGAACTAATAAAAACTGTGTTTATTTTATTCGCTGTTGTCGGCCATGGAAAAAGGTATAAAAAATGCTGGCATTTTAATTAAATCTTATTTTAATCCTGTTTAATAAATTAATACATATTATTTCTGTATTGATGGGTTGCAGAATTTTGGTCAATTTGTATTATTTGTACTAATAATTTGAGTTCAATAAAAAAGTCTTTCTAACTTTGTAAAAATATGTTTTATTTGTTAACATCTATTTACATTTACAAATGAGTATTTATAATATATATATCTAATGTACAAAGTATAATCATTTAGAATCGTTGTATGTATTTATTTTCATTCTTAATTATCAACTTTCGATGTAAAAAGTATGTTTATATTCATAAAGAGAGCACCATTTTTAACAATATTTCGTTGTACTTTTCGTTTTATACATAACTTCGTAAGAATAAAATACCTAATCTATAAGTAAAAAGGTTCGATAATAGTAAATATAAAAGTTATTTGTGAACTAATATAGAAGATTGGTCTTTGAAGTACGATAAATAACTTTAAATATGAAGAATAATAATTTTCATTGTTATGCATTCCAAATGACACTAGCGTTGTTCCGTACATGTTGCAATTAAATTATGAAACATTTGTAAAAAGGTGAAACTAATGCCGTGACAAAATATCATGTTTTTTTGTAAGAGTCGAACTTTATAATGAGGTTGAAGTTTTACTTAATTTTCCACTTGATATTTTTTGACAAATGATGGGAATGAACAATAAAATCGAATAATTCTCCCACAGATGGAAAAAAATATGTCTTGGTTTAGGCAGATTTCATTTATGAAATACTTTTGCCATTCAAATGTACTCTGAAACTCTGGGATATTCTTTTTTTTTGTAATAATAATTTGAGCCCCTTTTTCATTTCCTGTGGCCATATCTAATGAAGTCTTTATCAATGGGTAAAGGTTCCTGAATTAATTAAAATAATATTTGATGTATAAGATAGTTTTGTAAAAGAAATACAATATTTTTTCTCCAAACCTTCAATAAATTTGCTGGAATGCCGTTACTTTTAGATGTTACACCTAATAATTAAACTTTTCTGTTTTAATGGAAGACAGTCAACAGTCGTGGAAGTCAATTTGGTATGACTTGAAGAATACAAAACATGTGGTCATACTAATGTATCCAGGGGATAATTTGGTACATTATTAATATTGTAGTTTACATTTATAAATTGGGTTTTACTTATGTCTAAGGGTAAGTTACATAAAGCATTGTCTTCGTAAGGCGTCTGCATGGCGACGTATTGCACATCTGTGAACATTTGGTCACTATCCCCAATGGTATTTTGGACTTCGAGCGTTTGGCTTTCCAAGTCCACGTCCTCCATTTCTTTAGCCAAGATATCCAAAAGATTCTTTCTCTTCTCCAATTGGTAATCCGCTCGCTCCATTTCGATGGCTGCATTTTCTATTTCTTTTGAGCTGTTGTCCATCTGGGATCTTAGAGTATTGAGCATCGAAACTATTTGATCTTGACTGTCAATATAGCTTATTTCATCTTCACATAGATATCTTCTGAGTTTCACCCCTAACCTGACAATCAGTTCCTCTTCTCTCTGCAATCTTTTGTTGACGATTGTCAGTTTTTCTAAGATGTCTATCTGTTGTTGTATCCTGCTCAGTTCGTCTGTTGATGTTTCTGAATTGTCGTCTGATTTGGTTTGTACAATTCTGTTAGCGTTGATCTGACAGATGTCTGTCAGTTCTTTAGTGAGGTAATGTTCTCTAAGGAGGTGGCGTCCTCTGGACCTACGTTTGTTGGCACGAGGAGGGCTTCCACTCACTCCTACTCCGCTATCACTATTGGCGGCTGGACTGTCTGTTGCTTCACTACTTCTAGCGTGGTTGTCTAAAGCTTCGCTAGTTTGAACGGTTCCACTATCATTGATCTCTGTTGTTTCCCTGTTCTTGTGGTCATACTGTGCTATGTTGTTTAGTTCGCTGATTCCAGCAAGTTCGTCTCTTCTGTCATCGCTGTTGGTAAGTTCGTTGTTGTTGCGGGCGATGTCGCGGAGGTAGCTCTCGAGGAGGTAGTTGGGGCCGTGTTTGGCCATTCGGGTTTTGTGGGTCTGTTCCTCGAGGTGGCTGATTTGCCTGTCTTGCTCCCTGGAACAGAAAATGTATTTGTTAGCAACAATATTTAAAAAAAAATCAATTGCTTTGGCTGGAAATAATGCTACGTGCACAATGTACGCATATGTCGGTCGCGTACAGTAATATATAGGCGAATGAATGAAGAGCTGTAGTGCAATGGTGACGGTGAGCCATGCTCGGTGGGGGATATATTCCCCATTTTGGGAATAACTATACTAAAGTGACATGTCTGAAGTGGGTTCCAATTATGCAGAATTATGTTGCCGCAAAGCAACCCAAAGGTATTTAGATGTCTGGTACTGCCACTGAGAGCTCCGGTGTAATATTTCTTTCTGTATTCGTTTGTGAGAAAGGAGAGGTTAGAACAGAACTTTCAAAGATATAATCTCTCCTGTAATGGAATGGTCTTGCGGGCAAGAGCGCCGTTAATTAATGTTGTTTATTCCAGGTCAGTGCTGTCCACATAGCAGAGGGTGAATCAGATCTTCAGGAAAAGTTAGTAAGTGCTAGGTAAGTAGCTACCTCAACCTGTCGGCTTGCAGGTTGAGAGTGTCGCCCTGCGCGCGAAGCAGCTGTGGGAATAGTTGTTGCGGGCGGGGACGCCGGCGGTGGGCAGGGGGACGGCGCCGCTCGCGCCCGCGAGGCGAGGGCGGACTGCCACGGCCCGAGTCGCCCGAGCTGTCTACGTAGCGGAGAGTGAATCGGATCTGGGGACAAGGGTAATACATGGTTAGTTTGAAGTTAAATATGTGGCGCAATGACCCAGGCGAACCGCCGCATCGGCAATATTCAATTGCACGTGGCGAGCCACCCGTGGAACCAATATTCAATCGGATTTTGCTGTGAAGGAGAACATCAATATGCGACAGTGGTCAAGACAAGTTTTTGAAAGGTTATTGATGTTATTTTCGGAAAATTTGTTTTGTCTTATGGGGAGCTAAATTGCTCAGTGCAGCGATCTATATGAACCATCACGTCGGCAACATGCAATTGTGCACGACGAACCGCATGTGACAACAATATTTAACTGCCTATTGCTCTGAAATGCTTTCTAAACTGAATAAAAGTACCTACCCCAATGATAATGTCGATAGAATACGGAACTCCAGTCCATTTTTTTATATCAATAATGACGTTCAAACTTAAATATCAGTATATTTCGTTTTTTTTCTGAAGTTAGTTCTCATGGTTAAAATAATTTTCAATTTTTCAAAACTGGAGGGCTCCAAATTAATCTATGACTAGTCAGTTTTCATCCGTTTTGAGGTTAGAATGTCAAATGTCAAAACAAGGATGAACTTTACCGTACATAATTGTATACATATTCTATTCATGGTAAACCATAAATAATAATATTATTTACCTTTTTAGAAACTTTAACTCAAAGAATAATAATTGTATTAAGCATTAACATTATCATAATATCCATATTGATAATTGGTTTAATCATGAATACTCTAATTCCTTTCATGAATAATAGTTGTTTATATTGAACAAGAATTATAGAGCTTAAAGTCACCCAAATTAAATTAAAATTTTGTCAAAACTAAAAAAACATATTAAAAGTAAAAATCTAAATCTAAAAATAAAATTTTTCATGCTACTTCAAAAACAGAATGCTCACGTGACGTCAGATGTTCCAAATGCAATGGTACCAACATAACTCTAACTTTTGTTCACCTGATTTTTTATTGACTTGAATAACGATTTATAAATTCTACGTATAATTATATATAATGAAAGTTATATATTCAGAATAGGCGTTTGCTGATCTATGTTTTTAAAGTAATTATATTTTTTATTCGAGTTCCTTATTGTCGTTCACTGTCTATGAGTTGAATCTACATTATCTATGCTATTATTTCTATAGTATCTATGTGATTTTGTTTGTTAAGCCGTTCTTAAATGGCTTCTACACGATCGGGCGGCCCAATACTAAAAAAGCCGTAGTGACGAAAGGTTCGACCATCCGGTCGTCCTTTCCTAAAGTCAAGCCTACCTTTAGGAAAAGACGATTATTATTATTATTATTATTTTATTCCTGAAGATGATAGCATTGCTATCGAAACATGTAGAGAAATATTTATATATTTTAATTAAAGTGGTAAATACAAAGTATATTTTTAATTTATATAAAAAAAGTATCGTCTAAGAACGTCTTAAGAACGCCTTTAGATCCTTCTTTGACCGCTTGGCATCTATTTTGTGATTCTTGCAGCTGCTTCCTGGACTTTTGCTAAATTACCTTGGACCAACCAGTCGAATAAACATGTTGCTATCATAAAGTCGTTCTCATTTAAACCCACAAATACAACAGGTAATAACTAACGCACAATCTGAAAATAAAACGTAGCTTATTTCTTACCTTTTTTGTAGATAAATCGTAGCAATACTTCATAGATCTCAATTTCCATACAAACTATACCATCACGAAACCACGAATATGACGTTACATTGCGGTATCTAGCTACTTGGGGGTTATATATATACGAGGGGGTTGTGGAAAAACATAACATGATGTTTTATGCTCTTTAGGAATATAATATTGTGGCGTTTACTGTGCTTTGTCACGAACCCGCCGGCAAATAAGGCAATTGCGTGCCGCGTATAATATCTAGGCCCGGCGTGTTTCGCGTTGTCAACTGGGCATGACGAATTTAAAGAAATTTTATAACGACACACACGTTACATCTTTTAATAGTCTGCCAGTAAAACGCATAAGCGGTCAATAAAATGAAGAAATTCTACGCACTGGCAGAGGCGTGCCGTTCATATAGGTGCAAAGCACCGCCAAGCCTACCTTGCTCACATAAAATATAAATAATATTAAGTTGTATACGAAATCAAGCTTCACCTAAAAATATGCGCGACGGACCAATCACGAAATGTAGCGCTGCGCCGCCACACTATGACGTGCCAAAGGCGGGAGCTAATTATGACGTTCAAATAGTGAATCTAATCTATACATTCAAACTTACACGTGTGCGCAATACGCGTCAAGGGACATTATGTGTTAGTTTCTAAAAAGCAGTGCTTTTCGGCAATGCCAGTAAATGTAGCAATGTATGCCATCTGTGGGTACTTCTGTTAATTATAACAACTTTATAACGAAATAATGATAATACATTGTTGAATTTCTTTTAAAATATTGGCTGAATTTATTTAACGGAAAAAAATATGGAAACTCAGCATATCTAGTAATTGGCTTATAATATGAATAAGTAAAGCGATTATTTGATGTGGCTGAGGTATTCCTAACGATGAGGCTACATCCAGCAGCTTAGGCATTCTTAGCGAAAACTTGAAGGAAAGGTGTTGTCTGGGGTAATTTAAAAAAAATGTTTTTAATTCACTGTTTTTCCCGCTGTCTACCCTGAGTACAAACTCTGTGAACGCCATTACGCACTAGTGAATATCAATGACGTCCATTGCTCCTTGACCAAGGGTAGGCTGTAGCTTTTCAGGTCTCGATTATTATTATTATTCATTATACCATAATAATAATAATAATAATATATTCCATTAGTGATAATAATACAAACAAAAAAATAACAATACAAGAGGAAGAAAAAAGGAAAATAAAAACATGGAAAAATATTACTCGGTAAATTATGCAAAATAAGTTCATTCGCTATGAGAGAAAAAAATAATTAACAAGTTTATGGTAGGTATTTGATGGTCTACTGTCTCCAAAGTGCCATCAAGGGAGACTCAATCTATGTAACCGTGGCAGTAATGTTGGTATTCTTGGATTGGCGTTTTCCGCACCATAGGCTTCCCATACGGTGGCGGAGAAGTGCAGCGAAAGAGTTCACTCGTCCTTCCAGGAACCTTTCTGTAGAGCTGCAGTATCTTGGTAGACGGAATAGTTGGCGATATGCATTATTGTAGGTGACTTCCCATCGGGATGCAGTGTAATGCACCCATAGTTCTGACGTATACAGAGATGTGCATAATGTGTCGAACAGTATTCTTTTGACGTTTGCGCTGCAAAGGTAAAAACGCCTTGACAGCATACCTGCTCTAACGAATATCACTCTTCTTTTTCTCTTCATATCCTCAATGTCCTTCAGGTCTTCTACTAATGTACGAAGGATAAGGCGCTCAGGGCAGATTGCAGTTAAACATTAGACATTGGCCTTGCAGAAACAATTTCTAACGGCAGAACATAAGACATTTATGAAAAATCACTTTATTAGGTAGACACAGCTTTTCACCGGTGAATATAATGTGCAACTACTAACTATGTGAGAAGCAGATACAATAAGTGTATAGTAAATTGGAACAATGCATAAAATGATTTCAGTTGAATCCAAACCTCCCTCGTTGTTCCCCTCCCTATTGTCGTTCGCCACTCAAGTGATTCGTGACATGTAGCTAAGGCTGCTCTCTGACGGTCCGGTGAGGAACGAACTGTTCCCCCGCTACTGGAGACGCTGCGCAGAAAAGTCCCACAATGGACTGCGTTGCAAACCGTTACCTTAACGTAACGAGTGAAATGTTCGTTCCTTACCGGACCATCAGAAAGCAGTCTAAGATGGAAGATATCTGACCACCAATGAGACTTCTCTATAATATTTCTGCAGGAGGCATAAAGTTAGTTGGCTGAACCGTGTAGATGTGAACACCACATCATTAGGGTCAAGTACTTTCAGTATCGCCCTGGTGAAACACTACGTCCGGCCGCCAGAACTCTCTGAGGGTTGTAGCACCGGTTACCCATGATCTTAATTATACTTTTTTAATGGACTTGTTCAACCTAACCGATATATGGTATCAGTAAGGCGCACAGTGAGCGATTTAGTGTGTCTTTTCAAACTAGCGAATGGCAGATTGGACGCCCTGTATTTAATTACTTTGCGTGTACCTACCCGGGATACACGACAGACGGCTCTGTATAATGTTCCTGCAAGTCTGCAAATAACTATTTATAAAATTATCCCATTCAAAGACCGCACAGACTTGGTAATAAGTATCGTTCTATCGATGTTTCCCGTTACGACGCTGCATTAAAACTAAAAAGGTTTTACAAATATGTTCAATAAACACGTCAAGTTTATTAGTGCGCATTTTTTTTTGTATTTGGATTTCTTTATTTAACCTTTTTATATAAAATGAAGGAAAAAATAATCATTTTCAGCTGGCTCACGGCGACTTTATTTTTATTTATATTTTACGAAAAAAAAATACAATGTAAAAAGTCCGGATAAACTAATTTTTTGTAGTTTGTCCAACCTTCTTTAATTTAATCTTTCTAAATTACATTTATTACTTTGTTATGTTCTGTAAAACACCCAATAATAAATGTGGATAATTACTAGTACCATTTGAAACCTTTGTTCCTACGGAGTACCAGGCGATCAATTCGACGTACATATTATAATATAACTTATTATTTTCTTAAATTTAAATAAGAAGTAATGTAGTGGTGTGTGTGAGTAATATAGCTAATGGTCCTTGACTATTAACTTTAATATAATTCCCTTAACAATGTATTTACTTCTCTGTATTATTTCTATGTAAAGCCCTATGGGCATTAAATAAATAAATAAGGCAGTAATTTTGTTGGATTTTTTTGAATGGCAGTTAACCTTTGTGTTGCGGTCGCAAATTCACCAAAATTGTGTAAGACTACAATAATTTTAAATGCCTTTATTAAGCCTTAGAAGTTACCTCTCCAAGAATCGTATCGTCGAATGTATAATAAACATTGATGAATTCTGGTTTAAATCTTAAATAATGCTTACCTCGCTTTGAGCATCTCCCCATGCGTTCCAAATGTCCAAGATGGTCGCGTCTCCATCCAGCGGCTGTTCCATACTCCTCCACCTCTCCGTGATCACCCAGTCCGCCTCGCTCGAGCGGCCGTGCCCGGGCTGGTGGGGCAGCAACGCGCGCACCAGCTCCGAGCACGTTGTGCTCGCTAGCACACCGCTCACCCACAGTTGACGGTCATCCACCCAAACACAAACTTCTTCCCCCGCCTGCTCGCAATCGTCTTCTTCACTTTCATCTGACACTCCATTGCTGCATAGATCTGGAACTAGTTGGTCTTTGAGTCCCATTAGTCTATGCAGTCCAGTTGCATCTATACCATCACTGTACAGCTGTGGAACGCGATCGTCTAACCGCTCTTTAAGTCCGATGATTCTATGTCCAGAAGTCTTGTTTGTTTCTGCATGTTCAACACCATCGCTGTAGAGTGTTGGAACGCGGTCGAACCGTTCTTTGATTCCTACAGTTCTATGTGCTGAAGCTCTCGCTTCATAAACGAAATCGCCTCCAATTCTTTCATTAGTTTCTAAGCGATCTCTCGATCTATCTTTCCCTCGGTTGGTTTTAGTTTCGGCGGATCTGTTGAATGGTACGCGTTCTGAGGAACGGGCTCCGCCGCGGGCGAGCCTGCGGTCAGGCGTGCGATCGGACGCGCGGTCGTGCGGGCGGTCGGGCGGACGGTCGACGGCGCGGTTGCGGGCGCGGTCAGTGGACCGCTCGAACGGGCGGTCGGATCGCTCCGCCCGCACCTCCCGGCAAGTGGCTTCCATCGCGCCACACCTGGAAAAAGGAAAAAAAAACCTTAAGAATCCAAAAATAATAATTATTTTTGCAAGAATACTAAACATCACTTAAAAGGTAAAACCAATTAAAAAGTGTTTGTTGTTTTAGGGTCGCATTTTAGACATGATTTCCATAATGATGGTTAATTTAAGGGTAATTAGTAATAAGCCATGATGCGCTTTCTCCCCTTTGAGCCAACGTTTCAGACAACTTTGAATTGTCCATTATTTTATGGTATTGTTTATTGACGGACTATTGTCCAATTTCACAAAACACATAACACGAAATTAAATAAAGAAGAGCTACAGAAAAATAATAGCACACACATACTATATGAATGAAGCGATGACAAATACGAGTATATACATTTGAGACGATATTCCAGTCAAAGACTGGACAATGTTTTGGTTCATGATTTTAGAAATTCTAAATGATAATCCTCGAGTTTTAAGTTCGTAAAGACTGACAAAAATCATTTAGACTGCTACCAAAAATTTCAAGGCCCTGGCTTGAGTTAACAAGTCTCAACATTCTGGAAAGTGAATAGTGGAGAATTGTACCCGTAATTAGTAGAATGTTGATTGAGGAAAACCAATTTATTGTTTCTGAGTCTACGGCAAGGAATGTTGAACTGGATGAGTTGCAACAAAGAAGGTGAGTCAATAATACAATTAATAATTTTTAAAATGCATATGAGATTAATTAAGTATTTCCTACGTTTTTCTAAAGAAATGTTTATGCGTTTTTCAATTCATCGAGGCAGACGCGAAACCTTGTACTGTTGTTTTGGCTATATGATTTACTGAACCATTTTTAAGATAGCAACGTCTTCACAGCTGAAAAAATTCTTTACTTTTATATCCAACAAAATAATCATCGCGCATGCCATCTCTTTGACTCTACTCAGACACCAAGTCTGATTCAAAGTAATCTGATGGAGTAACAGAAATGTAAAATGGTTTCGCTTCTTCTGTAATAGTCGCTTCGATAAGGTTCATGCTCTGGTGATGATTGAGATGGATCAAAGAGTTTACTTGAAGCTTGGGTGCCTCTGGGACCACTGTTCATGTTGACTAACTAACACGCCATTATAGTTTTATTTGAGTACTAGCTGAAGTGCCCGTCGTTGCCCGGGGAATACTTTGGGAAAGTTTTGAAGTTGTGATGTGTTATCCCTATACCCCACCACTTACCCCCTACTCAAAATTCTGCATTATGTGGTGGGAAAGGGGACAGGGGGGTGGTTTTTCAAAATTTTATGTAGACAGTGACCTTCCTATTGTTTCGAAGGTAAGTCTGGAAAATTTCATCAAACTCGGAATAAAACTGTAGATTTTTATACAAAATACATACCGTTCAGGACATTCTTCTTTAATCAAAAGAATAAATAACTTAGTTTACATCACTTTATTTATATACAATCAACATGTTTCATGAACAATCTTCACATCATCAGGATTAGTTGTATACTAAACTTAAAAATCAAATATAGATCACATATTGTTGGAAAGGGTAGAAGGAAGGGGAATGGGTAAGAGTGGGGGAAGGTTATTACAATTAGGGATTTCAAAGACATTAGCAGGGATTTCAAAGTCATTAGCAGGGAAAAACCGGTTAAGTGGGAAAAGGTTCAAAAGAGGGTTTATAAAAATTTGTTGCTTATTAATTATGTCTGCTTTATTATTTACATTTTTCCTAATTTCTAAAATCTCTAAATTATTTATCTGTGATTCCTTATAACCCGTATGTAATATTTTAAGTCCATGGTTTTTGTCAAAATTATGATCATTTTCCAATAAATGATCTGCGAACATAATAGGGGTGAAGCAGAAAATTAACGTCAAGTAATTTGTAAAGTTTTCCTGCGATAGAAATCTAGGCAACTATTCTATTATGAGCTCTGGAGCATGGTAATAGTCATTTAAGGTTAAATGATACGTGCTCACAGGTGGCGCTAATTCAAAAATATTGTATATTATATATGTATTTTTTTATATTTATACCCTGTGTCAAAATTATACAGAAATTAATAAAAAAAAAATTATCTTCTTTTTTTATCCCATTACATTTGGAACATCAGACGTCATGTGCGCGTTCAGTTTTTGGATTAGTATGAAAAAAATTATTTTTCAATTTTGTTTTGTATTTTTTATACGTATTTTTTTGTTTGTTTTACCAATACTTTAATTTTATTTGAGTTACTTTAAGCTCTATAACTATTGTTCAATATAAACAACATTAAGGTAATTAGAGTATTCACGATCACACCAATTATCAATACGGATATTATGATAATGATAACGCGCAATACTATTATTATTCTTTGAGTTAAAGTTTCTAAAATGGTTGATAATTTTATTACTTATGTTTAGTTAAGATTTACAATGAATAGAATATACAATTATATACAGTAAAGCTCATCCTTGTTTTGACATTTGACATTCTAACCTCATAACTGATCAAAATTGACATGCCATAGACTAATTTGAACCGTTTTGACGGGCTTTAAAAAATTGAAACTTTGAAAATTATTTTAACTACCAAAAGTGACTTTAGAAAAAAAAAAATACTGGTATTTAAATTTGGAATTCCTTATTCCTACAACTAGGTAACTCAGAAATGAGCTTTTT
This sequence comes from Halesus radiatus, assembly GCA_022606495.2. Classification (NCBI taxonomy): domain Eukaryota; kingdom Metazoa; phylum Arthropoda; class Insecta; order Trichoptera; family Limnephilidae; genus Halesus; species Halesus radiatus. Next base: position 98,495 of record JAHDVE020008281.1, read on the forward strand.
CGGGTTATCCACAAAATAATAGTTTTATTTCCTCGCCCATGTTTGCCATAACACATAAAATATGAAGCAAGCGAATTCATGAGCGATTATTACAGCATTTTGTCTATTATCGTTTTGGCTAGGGTTTGTGTTGGTCGCCCTCCACTATCGGCAGTACTCGCATGAACAGTCTACGAGTATGTCTATATGAATAAGTCGCGTGTTTGACTGCACTAAACCGCATAATCATGTACCTATTATATTATAATTTCTATACAAAGCCCCGTCGCTTTGAGTTTTCGCGCAAAGCTATTAGGTATTTGTATTCGTCAAAATGGCGCGTCACGGAATCGGTGAAAGTACAGTGCGACTAAAATTATAGTGACAAAACTGAGTCACCCAGTTATGCAAACAACTTCATTTTTAGATATTTATTTATTAACACTTTCGGTCTACCATCAGAATATGACGTAAAGTGAGATCTGGAGTTCTCTCTTTTTAATACACATGTCTGACCATAAGAGAAAGGGAGATAGAACGGGTATTATGAGGACCGTCATTTGGTTCCCGATACGGAACAACTAGAATCACAGGGTTTTATCGGTCGATGAGCATTTATTTTTTTATTGTTTTGGAACATTTACAGAGTGTTTATAAATAAATAATTAAAATGGCGCGTCACCAAATCGGCGAAAGTACAGTGCGGCTAAAACGTAATTAATCAATCGTAACCTTCGCAGTTTTATCGAAAGTAAATTTAGAACGTATTTTCATCAGGACCACGTTTAAAGATGCTATATAGCAAATTGGACATCCGATTGAGAGTAAATGAAATAAAATATATAATACAATCTTAAAATTTCCTTGTTCTATCCGCATTTCAATGGAAGGTGCTGTGAGGAACTAGCATCATTCATGTGTTCGGCACCAGTGAATATTAGAGAAACACAGAAAACGCACGCCCAACATTTGCACACGGTTGGCATTTGTCACATGAGAATGGTTTATGAGTTCTGTGGAACGATTTGCCAGCTTCCGTGTTTCCTCCATTATACAACATGGGCCTCTTTAATACCCATGTTCACTACTTCCTCTCCTCCAAAATAGCCTCCACACAGCATCCTCAAAGATGACACATGCCTCTAGGGAAATTATTTTGATTAAGAGTTAATATAAAAAAAGAAAAGAGAATATTGATTAATCTCAATGAAACGGAAAAAGACCCAGGAAATGAAAAGGTCTTACCGGTCTTTACCAATTGATCTATTGAGCCCTAAATATTTTCCGTTATTTTTAAACTAACTAACTAACCATCACGCCGTTTACCAGCAGGGGTAGGCAGAAAGGACGGATCGCCAAACTTGATCTTGGCATACACTTCTTACTTCATCCACATTCATACATCGTCTCATACATTGTCTTCTATTATTCTGACTTCTAAACATGGCCTGACACAAGTATTAAATTCACTTGAACGTGCCATGTCTTCCTCGGACATCCCCGACTTTTTATTCCATTCACAATCGCGTCATATATTCTTCTTATACTCCTGTCTTCGTTCATTCGCTCTACATTAAGGATATAGGCCTAGAGGGAAATTATTTCCCTCAGAGCCTCTTGTGTGGAGTTACTGTAAAAAAAACCATACCCAAACCATCTAAGCTTCCCTTTCTTAATCTTACTCATTACGCTTACATCAGCCTTTCATTCTTTACTTTATTATTTTTATCAATCACATGTTTAAATTAAAGATTTATCAAGATGTTTTGTTGTTTGTATTATTATTTTTTTAGATTATTTATTTTTTGTTTTGGGATTCATTAAGATTTGTTAACACCATCTTCTTCAATAATTAAATATTAGAATGAGGTTTATACGCTTCAACATGTTATTCCAATAAAAATGATATTTTGTTCGCGTACCTTAAAAAAATTTAGTTACCCCCCTCGTGAGGAATACTGTACCAAAATAAAACGCTGTACAAATCAAGTGACAGTTTTCTATCGTATTCCGTTGTATTATAACAAATACAACGGAATGAGTAATGAACATTAGTCCCACCCTGTGAATATAAATAGAGATGGCGTGCCGGGCCCCCGAGCCAGCAGTGCGGCATAGCCATCGATCCGTCCACAGAGCCTCCGTAGAGCCTCTATAGAACCTCCACAGAGCCTCCGCCAAGGCTCCGTGCTGATTATCTAGCCTACCTAAATAACCTATCAACAATACTGTTATTATTATTAAATTCTTATCCACTGTCTGCCCATGGACTCATTTTAATTACGTTTTCTGTAAATACCGCCCAAGAGTCCCAACTGCCCAATGCCAACCCTGGCATTGAAGAGGGGGAGGAGAAAAGAGATGGGGATGAGAATGGTTTGGGTGGGTTATATAGTTTTAAATAAAAAAAATTGATTACGGATGGTGGTATTTCAACAGGGTGATACTGAGAGTATCTTACAGTGAATCCTAGATATAATATATAGGTAACATTGTTTTGACGTTTTCACTAAGCAAAACTCTCGGTCACAATTCATCTACTCACCTGGCTATCGATCAAATTTAATATTAGAGATTGAAATATCATTCCATTGCATGTCGAACGCGCCGAGATTATACCAATTTTAATGAGTTGTCAGGCTGATGTAAGTGGGAGAGGAAGGAAATGGGAAAGTGGAAGGTTGGAATGTAGCCGAGAGTGTGTACCACTATACTAAATACCCACTTGAATGCCGTTAAAATATAGGCCCTTCATTCTGACAAGTGACTTTTTATTTGTCGTATAGGTGGCATCTCTCGGAGGGCTTTGAAGCAGAGAATGGACGGTTCCCTCGAAAGGGTTTCCTCTTAGGGTAAGAATAACCTCGTCGAATTTAACGTTTCAAAGAGCCAATCATATCTGATTCGTCTAAAGGGGGTTGAAATGACAATCTAGTCTTCTTTAATAGAATCAATCTTCCCAACAAGCCCTTCATCGATATGCTGACCAGCTCAGGTATGGGGGCTCCATCGAAGCCAGAGTAAAGTTAGCCTCTCAATAGCCGGGCGTATTTTACAGAGTCCACAGATACTTTAATAGTATACAACAGCTGACCCTGTACAAATCGCAAGTGCGCCCCACTGTAGAATTTGGCAGCCAACCTGATCGGGAGGCCCAAAATATCTGAAAAAACCCTTGACTCTGTGCACAAATGGGCGGTCCGTTTGATAGATTTGCCTACCTTAACAAACGGATTGCAATCTTTGGAGAACGGACGTTAGGCGGGAATGCTGTCCTTATTCTACAGGTATTTTAATGGAAGATGCTCTGAGGAACTAGCGTCATTGATCCCTTCGGCACCGGTGCACGGTCGGGAAACACGATAAACGCGCGTCCAACATTTGCACATGGTTGATATTTGTCACATGAGAACGGGTTGCTTCTACGACTCGTTCTTGTGTTCAACAGCTCGTCTGTGGAATGATTTGCCGGCCTCTGTGAATTCTCCCTCCTAAAAAATGGGTTTCTTCAAGACCCAGGTTCACTCCTTCCTATCCCCTAAAAGACCCTCCACACAGCATCTCCAAAGATGATATAGGTCTTGAGGGAAATTGTTTCCCTCAGAGCCTCCTGTGTGGAGTTATTGTAAAAAAAATCTCTACAAAATTTCCTCCGGCCAGGGGGATTGTTAAAGTTCTCAACCCCTCGGAGGCATTTTTCTAAATGTACGTACGCTCACTGTTCGCTCGTCACGGGCGTAAAGATTGAGTACACGTCGAGAACGCTACAAAAGCGTATAGTTCAGTGACTAATTTGAAATTTAAATAATCGTGCACAAGAGAGGGGAGTCTCTTGGTAGAAATATAAAAAAAAAACATTGAAACAGCATCATTCATAATTGAACGTGGCCAAACTAAAAACCCTGTTTTACAAACAACTTCATTCTTACATATTTATTTATTCACCTTCGGTCTTCCATCAGAATGACGTAAAGTGAGATCTGGAGTTCTCTCTTTTTAAAACAGATGTCCGACCTTAAGATAAAGGGAGATAGAACGGGTATTATGAGGACCATAATTTGGTTCCCGATACGGAACAACTAGAATTAAAGAGTTTTATTGATTAATGAGGATTTATTTATTTATTGTTTTGGAACATTTCAGAGTGTTTATAAAAAAAATAGCACTGGGAAGTGCTTAAGTGAATTATCATTAAAGATGTCTTAAAAATAATAATTTTGTCTGAATCATATTATTTCAAACAATCATAGTTTGGATAAAAATAAAGGGATCAATATTCTTCACAATAATAGTCAAGGTAAACGCTTAGAAAACTTAGGAGCCTTAGAAATTAAGAAAAGTCTATTATTAAGAATCAAAAATCTATCATTCAGCCCCGTCTTAAATACGTTTTCTTTTACCCCTACCTCAATCTCCATCTCTTTCCCCACTCTTCACTAATCCTTGGTCACGCCCCCACCCCCACTGTGACACCTAATACAGTGGTGCCTCACACAACGAACTTAATTCGTTCCAGGAGCAAGTTCGTTATGCGAAAAGTTCGTTATGTGAAACGCGTTTTCCCATAACAATACATGTTAAAAAAAATAATTCGTTCTGTAGCATAAAATATGGTAAGATGACATAAAAAAAAGATAAATTTTTTGTTATTATTTTTATTTAGATACATCTAAAAACATAATGAAAAAAACACACATTTTTTAATTTTAAGAAATAATCGAATCTTGCACATCTTCATCCATTTTCCGCTTTTTGGCCGATGGTGCAGTGAAAAACCTGTCCAAAGTCGTTTGTTTCTCTCTTTTAGAACCCATCATATAAAAAAAATGTTGAGTTTATCTTAAAAGGACGACTGCCGTGATACGTGTGCGATTTAATTCGTAATGAAGAACGATTGCTGCGATACGTGCGTAAGTTAAGCGTACTACGCAGTGACTAACGAGTCTAACGACTGCCTGCGCGGGAGGATGCAATTAATCGGCAGTGATCGTAGAAGATCGGGCGACTTCGTTGTAATGATGAACGATTGCTGCGACACGTGCGTAAGTTAAGCGTACTGCTCAGTGACTAACGACTGCCTGCGCGGAAGGATGCAATAAATCGGCAGTGATCGTGTGAAGTGGGCGACTTCGTTGTGTGAAGCGAAGTTCGTTGTGTGAAGCGAAGTTCGTTGTATGAATCGTGAAATGAACGAAAAGGAAGTTCGTTGTGTGCAGCGTTCGCTGTGCGAGGCGTTCGTTATGCGAGGCACCACTGTACATACGTTCTGCCATAGTTTTGTAATATTATTAAGTTAGTATATATTTTACTCTGATGATGGAACGGTTGTTCCAAAACCGGTCGGCATAAAAATAGAAAGAGGTTTAAACAAAGTTTTATTGTTTCATTTAATTCTTAATAATCCAGTTAAATATGTTCACAGGATGCATAGTTTTTTTTGTTGTCACTTTGTAGAGATGCTAAATAATAAAAGAAATTAGGGAAATAGAACGTAAAGTATAATATAAAATACAGAAAGAGAAGAAAAAATGAAGCAAATTGAATTATGATTAGTAATTTCTAATAAAACCACTACTTTCCATTACGTGATAGAAGATGGCTAGTTTATTTGTTGTTTTTTTTTAATATGCGAGGCCGTTTAATAGATTTAAAAAAAAATTAACACATTTTACTTCCACACGGGAGACCCTGAGGGAAATACTTTCCTTCGAGGCCTATATCATCTTTAGGGATGCTGCGTGGCGGGTAGGGTGAAGATAGAGTTTATTTAAAGTATACCATTAAAATTTTCTTGTAATATAAAAGAGCCATTGATGTTCATAATTTCATTATAATTCCACGTCATCGGAAAATAATATTACACGTACATCATAAAATATTTTAAATATGTCATTTGTTAATAACATTAACAAGATTGCCCTCAAGTGATGGTTCAAACTAATAAACTTTACTAACCATCACATCATTTTCGCAGGGATAGGCTGAGAGGATGGACCTCCACACAGCACTGACTTGGTACACACCTTGCTTCATTACAAATATCACTTCATACATACTATTATTCTGTCACTCTGACTCTCATGTCTTCCTAAAGTGCCCGACCTCTTCTACCAATCACTTTCGCATCATGCGCTCCGCAAACCATCTAAACGTTCCTTTCCTAACATTATTAATTATGCTTCCATACTCCTTGCATGTTTTACCACACTTCTGCCTCAGAGGTCTCATTTCTACAGCACTGATGTTAAAGTGTTGGCTTTTGGAAAGTAACCTTGTGTAATGATGGTAACAAATATGACGGTCTCCTTGGTTGTATAGCTCCTTGATATCTGCTGTATTTACCCGATTTTGCTCTTTCTTACATTGTCTATTGAACAAATATGATGGTCTCCTTGATTGTATATCTCCTTCATAGCTGCGGGTATCTTTAAAATTATTTAAGTGCTACTATTACTCGTATATTAAGTCTATCTCACTGTAACAAAACTGTACTACTGTTTTATTTATTTATTTATCTATTTGTTTAACACTTGCTGATATTTTGATATTCTTAAAATATTATTTTAATCGATATTTTGTAATTGGAGTCTAGTATCTCTAGAACAAAACTGTTAAGCAGTTTTCATATTTTGAAAAATATTTTTTAAATATATTTTTAATAACTTGTGTATCACAACATGTATGTACCTATATTGTTTTATTATTGTCCTACATTTGTATGGTGGATGTTATTTATTGATGTACCATATAATATTGTCGAACTAAACTCCTGTTGACAAGTTACTCGCAGTGGCTTAGCGGGTACAAATTCCCTCTGTATGTAATTAATATTATATAATAAAAAATAATAAAAAATTTCAAGTGAATTTATTTGATATGAATCTTATTTATGTATCGAGTCTGTCTGAATCGTTCCGGAATTATTTAAAAACAGTTTTCTAAAAACCGTTTACTTCGTTCAGGCAATGCATCCCCTGGAACATGGTTAGTGCTCTGAACCGCTAGGGATAGTAAGGATACTAATGACTGACCTCTTATCGTCAAATCAGAAGCACTTTATTCAACTTCTTGTTTATTTTGTCACATTGCGTCATTATTTTAAAATTCGTGTGTAATTTCAATTTGTAATGCGCGTGCCATTTTTTCAAACCTCATTTAAATTTGTCGAAACGTTCGTCATTTCATCGCTAGAGTTGTAAAAAACATCTCCCGGTACTGGAGCTAGTATTAAATAGTATTATTTTATTACAGTTTTTTGCAGGTGTCACTTGCGTGGGAACAAATGGTATGAAAAAAGTTGATGAAGTGTTTATATAAAAGTTCTTTACACCTCCGACATATTTCTTTGTTTTTTTTCAAACAAGAAACCACTTCTAATTGAAGAGGTTCTTCAACTGTCGGTGACCAAAGAAGGTTGATTTGAACCATTCATCAAACTACCCATATATCATTTGGTTTTTAAGAATTTTTTTTTAACTTTTTGGTCTAATTACTTATAGGTGATCGGATAAATCAACACACGTATGAATCGGCATACTCTTTAAATGTGATTAAGCCATTAAAATTAGTAAAAAAAACCAGCTCGTAAACCTAATATAACCCAATCCATTCAAAATAAATATTTATTTTTTATTAATTTAATTTAATTTGCAAAAAATTATTATTAAAAAACAAATAAAGATTAATTAGGTTAGGTAAGATTTTCTGAATAATTTTTTTTCGTACTTTTAATGACTTTACATCACTTTTAAAAAGTGCACCGATTCATAAGTATGTGGACTTATCATGATACCTATTTATTATTTGTTAACAATCGATGCATCACGCCCATTCATTTGTCGTTGCTATGGAATTATCATATTATAAACCTATTTTTAAGTAATTTTATGTTGTTAATCAATTATATGCACTAGGACTGAGAGGCAACATGTTGGATTGGTTCTCAAGTTACTTATCTAACAGAATCTTGTTCGTCAAAATTAAGTCTTTAAAATCTAAGGTACTTAATGCAACTAGTGGTCTGCCGCAAGGAAGTCATCTCGGTCCCATTCTATTCCTAATATTCATTAATGACATAATAACTTGTTTCGACGATATAGAAGTTCTACTTTTTGCCGATGATATTAAACTATACACAGAAATATCCAATATTAGCGACTGCATAATCTTACAGTTAAACATCGATAAATTACATAATTGGTGTATCGCTAATAACTTATTTCTCAACATTGATAAATGCAAGACACTGACATTTTGTCGAATCAAAACCCCGTTATCATTTAACTACGCTATAGATAACAAAATCTTGGAAAAAGTCAACGAAATTAGTGATCTCGGAGTTTTGTTTGATACACAATTAAATTTTGTAAATCACATACAACAAATACCTAATAAAGGTATGAAGACATTGGGATTTATAATTAGAACTATCAAAGACTTTGATTCGCTGGAAGTTATAAAAATCGTATATTTGTCACTAGTGCGCAGCATATTAGAATACAATTCAATAGTGTGGTCCCCATACTATATCATTCATATAAAAAATATTGAACGCGTGCAGCGCAAATTTTTACGTTTTATTAACTTCAAACTACTCATACCAATACAATACATAAACTATACATTCTTGCTAAATACACTCAAAATGCATACTTTAGAAAACAGAAGAAAAATAACAGACTTAACTTTTTTATTTAAAATTATTTATTGTGTATTAGACTGTTGTGAACTCCTGCAACTAATCAATTTCAAAGTACCTCATCGACAAACTCGGCAAAATATGTTATTCTGTAACAATAATTCTGGGACAAACTACCAAATGCATGCACCCATATCTCGTCTACATATACTTGGAAATAAATTCACCTCTGCTATATATATATTTAACGTAAGTTTACAAGGTGTTTAAAAGATACCTGAACGATATTTTTATGTTGCAACAATTATAAGAGCATCGCATAAGAGCTATTGTTTAATTATTATTTTTTTATATATATTATCTTTGTACTCATCTACAATCCAAAAACTTGTTCCTCTGTTTTTCTTTCTATGTATCATATACTATATTATGTATTATGCAATTTCATACATTTTTACATCATCCGAAATATAAAAACACAATTATTTTTTTTCACAATGTCATGCACTCATATTATAAGAGTATTATATGATGCACTTGTGTATAATGTATCATGTAGATTAGGCTATTACTATTTTTATTTTAAAAAAAAGTAGTATCTACAAATTAAAAACCTTTCCCTTTGTAACTTCTCTGTGGCATGCACTTATACATTATTATACCTTCATATATATTATAAATATGTTACACTTATATACCAACTTTGCATCATGTCATTTTTTTTAATTTCTGTACACATAATCATTTTAATGTTAAAATATGTAAAAGCCCTTTGGGGTGTTAATGAATGAATAAATAAAAAAACATTGTGTGAATAAATGCTTGCAGAAAACTTGAAAAGAGATTGGTAGATCAGAGACGTAATATTTTCGAATTCATGATTTAACATTCACCATTTATCTAAGTGAAACACCTGAACGGAATTCTTACCTACCTTGGCCGAAAATGTGTTGGCCATCTACTAGGTGTGTGAGGATTAAAATCTCGCCCATCCTCCTTCAAATAATACTGTAATATTGAGTGTTTGAATGTACATAAACATGTTTTAAAATAATTTATAGCATCGTAATTGTGAAGGTTTGGATTCACCTACATTTTGGAGCCCCTGACCTCTCGCTCGGATCATTAGCCATTCATCTTGGTTGACAGTTAAACGTACAATATAATCCGAGAGATGTAATGACCTAGAAACACGTTTTTTACACTAATTTCTTTCATCCGCCGTTCATTTAGCAGATTTAACTTACGGAACAACAATCTTTTCTTTTTATTATCTTGAATATGGGGCCGTTTTATTATGCTGTAGACTAGACAAAGTGACTCAAGAATATCAGTGGCGTAACAATAAACTCCAGCCCCCTTGCAAGGTTTTATACCGGTCGTTACTCTGATATATACGAGTATAACGCTTAACAAAAAAAGTTGTTGTATAAATTATTGCAAAAACACTACTTTTAAAATTATTTCCGCCATCGGAATTGGAATGTAGGGATCTTCCGCTAACCATGTACCTTCTCTTAAACATTAAGCTATCGCGGAAACAATAAGATCGTTTGTATTCTAAAAATGTATGTGGCGTTTAAGATGTATTGGATTGGATTGTTTTCATATTACCCCATCAGGAATTATCCAAGGATCACATCTTGGACCTCTGTTATTTATTCTATAAATTAACGATACCTGCATCTTCTTAAAATAAGGGTTTTTAAAATTATAAATAAAAAGGAGGTAATAAAGAATGTAAACAGGTTAGTCATACAAACGAAGTATTCCGTAATCCGGAAAAATGAAACACATTATCTTTCATCAAAAGTATTAACCCCTATATATAAAAGCTGAAAGGCGTTATTCCTTCAAATAAATAAATAAATATATCAAACAAATATTTCCTTGTAAAATTAAAGAACTGTACCTAAACAGGCGTGTGAAATTAGAAACTTGAAAATCATGTCATCATCATTAGATTAGGTGGTGTTAAAGTAAAATAAGTTAATAAAATGACTACCGTAATTATTGGCGGAGGGCAAGTAGCCCATCAAGATGTAGGATGCCATTCTAATCGACGTATTTAAATTGACATTTTAGGTTATGTAGATAAAATCCGCACAGGAAAAAATGCATCCTATACCTGCACAGGATTGACACTGTAGGTATAAGTTTTGTATTTCTTTCAAGAAACACAAGTGTCATAATTTCTCACTCATTTGAATGATCATGTTCGAGTATTTCAAAGACCTAGGTTGCTACCCCACTGACACAATTATTTGCACTGATTCTATTTTCATTTCTAGCAAACATGAGGTCACAAGAGATAAAATGAGCATTAATGATCTTTTGGTGAAAAAAATAACTTCACAAAGTTCATAAATCAAAGAGCGTTGCAGAGAGATAATAATTAGAAGGGACAGAAGACACGCCTTAAAATGATGTCTACTAATTATCTGTTTTTGATAGGTTGAATTTAAATTAATGAATGCTGAATTTGTTATTGAAAGCTTATGTATTCTTTACTATTCTGTATTTTATGGACATATGAACACGAAAACAACATTAACTTTAAAATGAGGATCTCGATCTACATATTCTCGTAGGCGTTTGCTCTAAATATCAAAGACAGATAAGGTGACTAGTGTAGAGGTTCTTGTCGAACAGCCAAAAGTTGTGTTAAAGTAAACTGTAATATCTAAGTCACCCAACAGAAATATTGGTACTTACATGAGATATCTATTGAAAACAAGTTGAAACCAAAATGTTCATTTAACCAAGCTGGGTTTTGGATGCAGGATCTGTTGGTTCAGAGCTAAGAACATTACTAATCTGTCAGGAAGGTCGAAGAGTTGACAGATATAATCCATAGTTGTATTTGAATACATATTTCAGCAACAGTATTTCACTCATCTAAGCAATATTCGACCGGTCAGTGGCTGTTTTGGTATCGCGTTTGGGTCCCACCTCGGCTGGTAAGTCATCCATCGCGACACAAGCAACACTTTCTGCTTACTTATAGTAGTAGGATATTTTCAAATATTGTTGGGTTTTTCGTAACCCGGAAATGTTTGTCTTTCTTTAAAAAAATAATAATGTATGTACATGTATATAATATGATGTTGAAACCACAAAGTAATTGCTTCTTATGAAAAAAAATTAAATCAATTAAATAACGAAATGATTATTGATAAGATCAGCCGTGGTTTTTGCCTATTTCAAAATTTTTTAATTATTTTTTAATGTGCCCGCTTTAGTGCATAAAAGAATCTTTAAAATCAACAGTATCTATTAAAATACGTTCATTATTTACAGCATCCCAGCGGTGTTTTTCACAATAATGGCGCTATACAAATTATCCCTTTATTATTATTGTTATCAACATATACCAAAGTCAAACATTTACTTATTTCAAACGAAATAATCCCTTAAATTCAATTATATTAACATTAAAAAAGGCCTTCAATTAAATGCATACATTAGAATAATATTCATTCAGTTAAATGCATACATTAGAATAATATTCATTCAGTTAAATGCATACATTAGAATAATATTCATTCAGTTAAATGCATACATTAGAATAATATTCATTCAGTTAAATGCATACATTAGAATAATATTCATTCAAAAAAATGCAATCTCATAAATCTAATTCGTCCATTTAAATGTACATTTTACGTTATTTATTCAATATAAGTCACTCATTATAATCTAATCAGTTCATTAAATGCTTATATTAATGTTGGTATTGGAATCACAGTTCCAATTAATCGATTTCAAAGGCTTTAAGTATCAATAAAGTAAGTTAAACATCAATATAATTATAGGTGTTCTGTTCAATCCCTGGATATTGAAAATTTAATTTGTAATGAAAACTTCTGAATTATTGATTACTAATTGAATATGTCTATTGTATCAAATATCATAGAAATATAATAACACGAGCAACTCCTGACATTTACCGTACATTGAGATGGCAACATATTACACTAGCGTCCCTAGAGGTGGGAGTTGGCAAAATTGGGTTTTTCCATACGTTTTATTAGATTTTCTGTGAAAAATAAACATAAGGTGACGTACACATGATTTTACTCCTTTTTTGCTTATTTGTATATATACTTTAAAATGAGACTATTAGGATTGTACTAACATTTAAAGCCTCGCTGCTTAATGCTTAAGAAAATAAAATATTTATTATAATAGCAATACAGTCTGGAAGCGCTATCGCCCGGCCGCTATAGGCGGTAGTGTAGCATGTTGTGCAGCTTTTGCAAAATACTTCCAAATTCCATGTAAACCAGGCTCTCTAACTTCATTTATCCCCCCCCCCCCTTTCCTACAATATAATATATAAGTTTGTAGCACTGAATAAGATGAAAACAAAGTTTTATTGTTTACTTTAATTCTAATTATGCCACAAAATAAGTTTGCTGTTATTGAAGAAGCGAAAATACTAATTCTCTTTCAGCAATACAAAACTTTTTTCTAGGCTTAATTTTATTACCTGTCATTTTTGCTACGTACGAATAGATAATAAATGTAAGGATGTGATGAAAGTTTTCTGCTCCATCCACAAGCTTAATCACATGTTCAATTTAGAGTTTATCTCAATCTAACTGCTAACCCCCACCTACATACGTTTCTGTAGTTGGGCACGCAAAAAACATTTAATTTAATTGTCAGAGTTATTCACAAAATGCTGGTTATGTATCAACTCCTACGTGCCTTTTACGTATCTTCCTTTATGGTTAGTTACATTCTTTAATTAAAAGCAAATATTCCCAGGTTACGAATAATTTGACAATATTTTAAAATCTCCTACTACCTTCACAGTAAACGAAAGATGTTGCTTGTGTCGTGATGGGGGACTTAGCCAGCCGACGAATTAAACTCACGACACCTGAATGAGACGCAGATGCGACAGCCACTGAACGGCTTAAGCAGTTTGTTATAAACCATTGATTTATTGTATTTTTACGCCAACCGGTTCCGCTTAGATCATGCTTGGTCAGGGCAAATATAATAACTTTATTATATATAATAATTATAAATATTTCCCCTAACGAAGCTTGATCTAAGCGAAACTGGTTGACGTAAAAATACAATAAATTTGTGGTTTATAAAGAAGTGTTTGTCTTATTTAAAATTTCATTTGAATACTACATTATGTAATCTGATTCGCAGGTTTAATTTATTTAATGCGTTTTTTGTTATTTCAATTAATCTGATTGCGTCATTTAATTAATAACTAAATTCAATTTGATCATTAAACTCAATTTAATTTACAAACTTAATTTGATTACTAAATTTAAAGTGATTATTCAAATTTAATAAATCGAACTTTGATAACTAATTTTTTTAAATACTAAATCATTTTCTAAATCAAATTTTGTTAACTAATTTTTAAAAATTATTTACTAAATCAATTTTTGATAACTAACCTTAATTTCATTTTGATAAGTAAACTTTTTAAAATTATTCATTAAAACAAATTTTGATTACAAATTTTTTAAAATTATTTACTAAATCAAATTTTGATAACTAACCTTAATTTCATTATTTACTTTATCACATTTTGATAACTAAACTTTTTTAAATTATTCACTAAATCAAATTTTGATAACAAAACTTAATTTCATTATTTACTATGTTAAACTTTGATAACTAAACTAAATTTGATTACTAAACTTAATTTAGTTACTAAACTTAATTTGATTACTAAAATTAATTTGGTTACTAAACTTAATTTGATTACTAAACTTAATTTGGTTACTAAAATTAATTTGATTACTAAACTTAATTTGGTTACTAAACTTAATTTGCTTACTTACTAAATCAAATTTTGAAAACTAAACTTAATTTGATAATTTAATTTGTTAATTTAGTAAAAATCAAATTTTGATTTCTAAACTTATTTTCATTATTTTTACTTAATTTGATTACTAAACTAAATTTGATTACAACGTTTTATTTCTTTCTAGATACAATTTTAAAAATAATCTTAATTTGGTGACTGATTAATTAATACTAGACATTTAATTTGATTACAAGAGTAGTCTGACTCAGTACTGCATGTCGGTTGGCTGCAGTTTCCAGTACAGTGGTTTAGTGAATCACCGCTTGAAGTAATGTGGTATTATTATTTATACGAGTGAGCGACCGTTGCTAGCTTCCCGTAACGCAGTTTGGTCAAAGTTTTAACAAAGGAAGAGGTCAAAGCCCCAGCGATGCGATGTGTGTCCGCTCTGTGAATACTGTATATCATGCTAGTACTACCTACCAACAGTTTACTAGGGAATTAGGCATAATGATCATGTTATTTGTTAATAATATTAAAATCAAGGTGGCAGTAACAATTGAATCGTTCTTCGACTAATAGCTACCTAACTAGACAGGATCTACCAACTTCCCGATTCGTTTGCATTATTTATGTTGACCTCTAACAAACCCCAAGTTTAAGGGTCTCATGGTCCCACTTGCCTCGGGCACTTGTGACCCTTATGAGGTCACTTTATTTAAAATTACTAAATATTCTCTCATTACTTTTTTACTAGTAGTTTCAATCCAGTTTCAAAACCCATTTTCTAAGTATTTTTATTTATAATTGCTAATATTGGGCTTGTGGTTGCCTTTTGAGCTAAACATAGTTAGGTTAACCGAAAAAAATTGTAAATTTCCTGATGCTAAGGCATAATTTTTAGCAACTGAGCTATGTTCCAGCCTTTAGGTCAATCGAGAGTACACACTTTCTGTGTTTTTAATGTGAGATTTTTAAAGCTGTTTCGCTTTGGGCTTCCATTTTTACGAACAAAAATTGCTCCTTTTGGAGAAATAATAAATAAAACTACATCGCTTTTCAAGACTCGGTTTAACTTCTCAGCTTTCCTTGTAGAATCCCTGCAAACTTGCAGTGAACAAACATTTTCTAAGTAGTCAAGTCTATAATCTCATAAATTAAACGTTTTAAGTCGATTGCCCAAACTTGAGATATAATTTAACGAATTGTAAATTTACAGTCATTTGATTAGCAAAATCACAACTTTTATTATTAACTCTATTTTCTTACCACAAATAACTCTATACGTTCACAGTAATCGATATGCACACCGATAAATTAGCGATGAGTCGTTCATGAACGAGCCGTTCATTTGTGCCGGCTCATTTTCATGAGCCATGAGCGTAAACCGCTCCTGGTAAACCGCACCGCAGCTCAATGGAACTGTGACTCTTTTTGACAACACTTAACCTTGGAAACACTTAAGAAAGATTGTTTATTTATGTAAAAAGATAAAGATATCTCAGATGTTTAATAGAATTCTAACGATTTTCTGCGATAACGCATCTTTAAATAAGGTCCTTTGTTCTGATTCGTTTATTATCAAATCATCGTATACGTATCTAACTTCTACAATATCAAATTATGTCCACGACCTTGGGAGTTGCAATTAATATTTGGCCCATCTTAAAGCATTTTTTTTCAAAGGTTCGTGTGTAGATAGATAGAATAATTACCGCATTTACACGTACGTAGGTTATTTTATTTTATATTTTTCTAAAACTGTGTTCATCTGAAGCGACCTGCCAGGTAAGTATGTTTTTCTGTATCTGTTTGTACATAATTAGTTAAGAAATATTTGTACAGCACCCTTGAGATGATTTTTCACAAAAACGGCGCTATACAAATCATCCAACTATTATTATTATTATTATTCAGTACGTGAACGGCGCCTAACATTCTGGTATCTGGACGTTTTGTACCTACACTTATACGCTGGGTGACGTATGAACTGGGGTATCAGCTCATGAATTGGGAGTCAGATCTCACTATATATGCCGGCTCTTAAATAAGCCGTCGCTCAGTTGAGTCGTACGAAAATATTGAGCTGGTACCGTGACCCCCACGCTTAACAAAATGAGTTGTTACCCATCGCTACAATATAATAGTGGTGGGCGAAGCGGCTCGGTTTAGTGAGCCGGATCACTAAATCTGCTCTCTTTAAAGACAATCCACATGAAAACTGGAAGAAAAAAGTATCGTGTAAAAGCGTCTAATGGAAGTCTTTAGGAGGGCCACTGGAGCGAGGGAGAGGGCATGGTGCGAGGGGACGCGAACCGTCGTTCAATCGAGCCGGATCACCGAACCGGTACACTACAAAGACCTGATTTAGTGATCCGGCTCACTAAACCGAGCCGCTTCGCCCACCACTATAATACAACGTTTAACTTACCCATGTTATTTTTATATAGATACTACCAACCTTCCGTTAACGTATTTACAATTCATGTTGGTTGTTCATAGTTGGTTTCATGATAGAGGAGTTTTGAAATTAGTGGTGAGGTTCGTCAATCAGTTTGATGACTGTAACTGTTCCCGCACTTTTGATGTGTTATTTGAATGAAGCAATCAGACAATGAGACAGTTAAGTGCTAACTTGTTGTGCGTTTCTTCGTCATTGCCTCTTTAAAATGAAAAAAAATTAAATGAAATAATGGAAGTCGCAAGTTTTCGGCTTTGATAAAGATCGAGTGGTTCAAAATATTTAGATTTAAATTTTCTAAAGTGGATTTTTTTAGACGGGCGCAATAGGTATAAGAACGGTATTTAAATGGCTCAATGATATCTCAACTATAAAAACAAAACCTGTGTCTTCCACTAATAATTATAAAGGGTGAACTTTGATGTTTTCACAACTATTTTGTTTGGTTTTTCAAAGTTCGACAAGGAATTCCAACATTATTTCTAAATGAAACAAGACGTCAGACTTTGCAGTGAGATAGGAGATTCCTAAAAGTAAGATAAGACATTTCGAACCCCTATTATTTTGGGGGAATTTTTACGGTAAAGGAATGAAGTATTGTACGAAGCACCTGGCTGATGAGATCTGGCTGCAGAGCGTGGAAAAACTATTTTAAGCAGTGTTTTGATTGTAAATGGTGGTCCCGAGGATCCAGACTGGCCAATGAAATTGTTTAGCTGCCCAAGAAAGAATTTCGATATTTTTAGTAAGAAAAAGTTAGCTTATTTCCGGCACACGAATACGCCAACAATCAGTAACCTCACATGTAGCAACCGTCACTAAACTTCAGAACAATCTTCTAAACTGCAGAGAGAATCTTTCAACACGTTTTTTTCAATCTCTAAGCTTTTTCTGCTTTTGATCGTTTAGATTGCTTCATTATTTGCGTTGTAGGCATGTCCCGGTGCCGGTAACTGCTAACAGGTAACACAGGTAACACGTAGTGTGTGTGGTAGTGGATATTCCAATGAATGAATCGACTAATGATAATAATTGAAACGGCGGCCATCCCATGGTAATGCACGCCGTAATGCGGGGTGAAGGAACTTCGCTTAGAAAAATAACGGGCCTTTGTGTTTCCTTCGGCGTGCTGGCACTGCCCCTTCGCTACTTGATTTAATTTATAAATACATCAAATACACACGAGTATGCTTGATACGAGCATCGCAAGTATTAAGTATTCTTTCAAATAAGTCTTTATAAACATTCACATACCATCAAGACCAACCCGACAAACCGTTTTTTTTTTATTTGCCCGCATGGAGGACCAATCATAGATAAATTCACCAATTTCCCGTATTTGTGCAGAATTTAAAGTACAATTTTACAATATCGAAATTCTTCACAATATACCTTCAAAATATCGACCGGAAGTAATACGTACCACCACAAATTGATGCACGAGTATAAAACGTATCGAGAGCACCTCCTGTCCCGATCCTATCTTCCTCTTCCTCTCCCCCCTTCCTTCTTATTGTGTTTTTTTTTCTTATAAAATATCTGTACTTAACCACTGTTAGCACAAGAAACTTTTTTGGCTTACCTTTTGTTAAACTTCTTTTGTATATAAATTTGTATTTGTTTCTTACATAAGTTTGTATTTGTTTCTTAAAATGAGTATAAATTAGTCAACGGCAGGTAAATAATATTCCATAATATTGATTAATGACTTATTTTGTGCATGCACAGTTGATAATTACCACATAAGAACGGATCGTTTTTATGACTCGTATTATCATCAACAACTTGGCTCTGGAACGAATTGTTATCTTTTTATTTCCCCTCTCTACAACATAGCACTCTGAGCCTGGATTTCGCTTCCTTTCATGGTATCACAATCGAAACTACCCATCTTAAATGGACTGTAAGCAATGACGAAATATTAATGATGGGTTTGGTTGAATGTAATACAGGATAGATTATGGTTTAAAAGGAACAAGGATAACCAAGCACTTACCGAATGATTTCCATACGATAGAACCTGCTCCCACGAAATTAATTTTGCTTCAGACGAATGAGAGCACTAAAAAATAACTAACTGTCACATTACAGTGTTGCCATTCATAGTATTAGTTAGGGATAGGAGAAATAGCAATTCAGGTAAGAACCAACCATATTATCATTTCAGAACCTAACACATGGAATGACACAGGGGGAAAGGGAAAGCTACTTTCAATAATATTTTGTCTCAACTATTTTTTTGGAAGAATTCCTGATAACTGTCTTACCCTGGATCCTAGAATAGTCGATCGTCACGCCACTGTTGGCATGTTGGGTGTTGTTAATTATTGCAAACTATATATACAATATATTACAACAACCCTAGGCAGAGCCTAAAGGTCTAGGGTAGCTATCCCTATTCTGCTCGCAGTCCTCCCTTCAATATTCCAGCGATCCACCTTTGCAAAGGTCAGGTGGCCGATCCGCTCCAGGGGCCTTCTGGCGCATACAAAGGTCAGCAGCTCGCATTTACTTGTACACATTAAGTACATCTCTTCTCTTTCTTACTCGTTAAACCGCCTTCTTTCTCGCACGCATTAATTATTGACTTTTAGGGTGCTGCCGCTGAAAGCTCCGTTGTATTATTTTCCATGTGTCTTTCGCGATGAAAGGAGAGAGTATAACGGAGATATCGCCAGTATGCCTTTACATTCATATTTTTAAACATTGTGACAGTGTGAAGTCTGGTGGAAATATTGTCACACACTTTTGCTTTAATATGGCGAAGTTATTTACAAATACAATTAAGTTATTTTAGATAGAACATAATGCAGATATTATTAAATTATCATTAATTAACAGTTCAAAAATTTCACAAACCGTTCTATGGGATGCTCATTTTTGAGGAATGTTATGAGCTTAAAGGGAATGAGAAGGGAAAAAGAAACGAGTAAGAGGTAGGATAGGAATTACCTTGCTATACAGAACTAGTCACTAAACATACCTAAAAGCATTTCAAGCAACGTTTCTATTCTAAGTGGTAGTCTATCTCTTGGGAAGTGGCGATTTTCTCTATAGGGCATTTATGCAGTGAACTCCCATGACAATGATAATATAATAAGGCAAATTTATTTTATAATTTTACTACACTATTCAAATTCCGTGCTAAAAAATTCAGCCGTCCATATTTATACTGCCTGAAAACGAGTCCGAAATCAATCCCATACGTGCACTTTGAATTTAACGTCTATAGGACTTTGTGTTCTAAGAAATAGTTAATACAATCCCATGCATGTGGTGCTTATGTGGCATACCGTGGAAGCGTTCAAACCTTTAGGACTGTTAGCTGCCCGGGTGCACTGCGACTATGGGATTTGTTAACAACAGTATTGTACGGAATAGTATTATTAAAAAAACAATAGTATTTTCTGTGATCATTGTGCTTTGGGTTGTTTGAAATTAAGTAAATTTCTGTAGATTTAACATTTCTTTTTTAAAAAATTGTTCAATTTCTTGCGTGAATTCTGAGTTTTGTTTTTTAAACACTTTTATTTTAAATCTAAGTCATTATATTGATTAGCCACAGACGCTTTAATGAATCGTCATACTGTGTCTTATTGCTAGGTCGGTAATCTCTGGTTCAGTGATTTAATGAAATTCATTTAGATCAGGAAAAATATGAATCGTTATGGAAAAAACCAACATTTATAGATAAGGGAATTTTTTAATGTCGGATTGAACTCCCAATGAGAGAGAAAACGAACCGCCACTGCACCTGAGAAAAAAAACATTAAAATTGTTTTATTTGTCTTCTTCGCGGGGTTTTGAACTCGTTGACCTTCTCTAGGTCCAGAGTTAAGGAGTTTACAGCCCTGTTTAGCTAACAGACGATTACACTACGTGCTCACACATTGTGTGAAATAATTCAAATCAATTATGAGCTCCGTGTTACATAAATATATTATGTTTATTTACTCGAAATCATTACGAAACGTTTTGTTTATTTAGTTATCGAGTCATTGCCTTCTCAAATAATAGCATTTCACACCTACAACCATTACGGAGACGTTTGAGATCCTTCTGCTATAAAATATCCGATTCCAACACTGAACAGATAATTCTCGGAAGTCCGATCTATACCGGTTTGAAATAAAATGAATGTTGCCAATATACGAGTACATTTAACTTTTAACTGCTGGGCCGAATACAGACTAAACAAAATAGCGCCCTGGTGGCAGACCACCTTCGAGAATCTAAAACGTGCTTGAAATGGCTTTCGCTGTGCTTTGTAAAAAAATATTCTTCACAGGAGACCTTAAGAAAAATACTTTACCTCGAATCCTCTGTCATCTTTGAGAATGCTGTGTTAGGAAAGGAAGGAGAGGAAGTTCTGGGAAGATAAAAAGGTATGAGGGATGGGTAAGAATCTGAAGATCAGTGATGTCGGACATATTAATCCATACCTCTTACTGCGGTGCAAGGCGATGGATCGAGAGAGTCCAGCTGGAGAGGTCTTGACCCCTTGGGGTCTCCCTAAACCAGCCCCTTCCGATCGGTGAGTAGATCCATCCGCCGCGAAGATCTGGACAAACCTCACCTCATGCACCCGGGCGTCCCTGCTAAATGTAGCGAAAGACATGGGGTGATCTATAGCAGAGGTGTTGGTTAACCAATGAATGATTCCCGGGGTGGCGGCACCCATATCCGTCTCTGTGATCAGATCTGAAGAGCCAGGAACTTCCCAACCTTCTTTTTCTCGTCTCCTTCACTTTAGCCTACTAATATAACCCAATTGGGGATGCCATAGTGCCACTGGCTTCACTCTTGTGTGGTATTCGCAGGACGCTTTTTTAATAATTTGAAAATACGTAAAAGTAAAGAAAAATTGAGCTTATTTTGGGCACAGAGACACGCCCACAACACACTTCTATAGATTTATCTATTCAGTGGATTCCACGCGGCAGAAATTTTATACGACTTTGGTCCTGCCGCTGAGAGCTCTGCTGTGCCCTCTCATTCTGTTACACGCGTAGTTTACGAGAAAGCGGGACGGGTTACAACGGAGCTATCAGCGGTATATCTTAATTCGTCCCACGCCGACCTCATTCTGCGGCACCTACCTGCCTCAAAATTGCAAGAACCATTTTTATTTTTATGACAAAATGCCACACCTCGGTTTTTTGCCAATCCGCCATGAATTATGCATGCAACTAACGATGTTCGAAACGCAAAAACTAAGAAACAGAGATATTAATAAATAAATTTTCGATTCTATAAATTAGTACCGAGTAGAAACCTAAATTAAATTTGTCTGACTGACCTATTTACGGAAGTTATGTCCCATCTACGATTTTTTTTAACCAAAAGATATAGATTAAAATATTGTCGACCAATAATAACTGTTTGCAGTGGCGTGCGTTCCTAAAAAGCTGAAAAGCTGTGCCTACCTTGAGAACTAACTTACTAACTATTTATTAATTTTTATTATTTTTTTTATTATGTATATATATGAACATTTGGTATCGGCTGACGTATGCCCATCTCACAAGGTGTGAAACGCCTGTGTTGAGATGCCATTTACAGAAGTGGTTGTTTAGCTAGGATATTAATATGACAAATAGATTAATCGATTACAATTTAATAAAAATAAAATTTAAAAGTATTATAATTTAAAGGTATAAACTAACTAACAATCCGCAGGGGTAGGCAGAGAGGACGGACTGTCTAGGCACATACTTCTTGCTTCATTCACATTCATACATGGTCTCATACATTATTTTCTGTTTTTCCGACTTCTGACATGGCCCGACTAAACTATTTGATAGTTTACTTGATCGTGCCATGTCTTCCTCGGACGTCCCCGGTACTTAAGTATTTGATTCACTCGATGGTGTCCCGGCTTCTTCTTCCATTCACATTCGCATCATGTGCTATTCTTAAACTCTTTCTATGTTCATTCGCTCTATATGCACAAATCATCTAAGCGTCCCTTTCTTAATCTTACGCATTACGCTACATCAGCGTTGCATTCTTGCATTATATTATAATGCTTATATAAAGCTTACTTGAGGTGAACCTTCACAAAACTACGTTATAGAAATTAACCCTTTATTAATTAAATATAACTTAATTAATTAAATGGGATGTACTTATAAGCTCCCTTTGTACTTTATACAGTAAAGATTATTGAAATCAGAAATTTATGTATATTTCTTAAATACTGTGAAACGATGGTTGGTGTTAACTTTTTTTTGGTAGCAATATAACTGCACCATAATAAATCATAGATTATGAGAGTATTAAAAAAATGCACTGATATTTAGTAGGTACCGTTATACGTTATCGATTAGCTTTGCCGAGTGCTTTTAATGATATGGAGAACTGTAAAAATAGAGTGTAATACTTTTTTATTTTTGTAGTGGAGCATCTTACTGCGTTTAGCGTGGCTAATGAGTATCCACATACTTAAAAGAAGATGACATTTCTATTGTTATAATTTTTATTGCGTTATTTTTGTAAAATTGGAATTTTTCTGAATAATGCAAGTGCGTTCAAGAAAGTAAAATTATGGGTAGATTGTCTTGAATATACTTTGCTTCACATGTATTTTTTTTGCAGTAACTCCACACATGAGGCCCTGAGGGAAATAATTTTTCCCAAGGCCTATATCATATTTGGGGATGCTGTGTGGAGGGTCTTTTATAGGATAAGAAGGAGTGAAGTTGGGTCTTGACGAGACCCATGTTGTAGGATGGAGGAAACACAGGGGCTGGCAAATAATTCCACAGCCGGGGTGTTTAACTCAAGAACGATTCATAGAAACGACACATTCTCAGGTGGCAAAGGTCAACCGTGTACAAATTGTGGGTGCGCGATAGGTGCATTTCCCGACTGTGCCCCGGTGCTGAAGGTGCTGAAGGGATAAATGACGTTGTTCCTCAGAGCATATTCCATGCAAATATCGGCAGAACAAGGACAGCATCCCCACCTGACGTCTGCTCCAAAGATTGCAATCCGTTTATTTAGATAGGCGAATCTGTCAAATAGACCGCCCGTTTCTAAAAGGAGTCAAGGATTTTTTCAGATATTTTGGGGCTCCAAGCATATTAATGGAGGGCTTGTTGGGAAGATTGATTCCACACGTTAAACAGCTTAGGTATTGTGAGACAAACTAAAATTGATCTTAAATAAATTGTTGTATTAGACCAGGTAAAGATTGTACGCGGAACGTGAAAAGCACGATATAAGAAAAAGATGCTTAAGTGGTTGATAGTTAAGACATGTAGAGCGGTTGATAGTTAAGACATGTAGAGCGGTTGATAGTTAAGACATGTAGAGCGGTTGATAGTTAAGACATGTAGAGCGGGTGGAGAGATAAAATTTATGACATGCAAACGAATGAAAGAAGAAGTCCAGAACGCCATAGATTTGGATCATGTTAAGATCTGGAAAAAACAGAAAATGATGTATGATTGTAAATGACGGCAGGTGTGTGACCGTGTTCTATCCTTTCTCTCTATCCCTAAGGAGAGATTTGTGTAAAAGGGGTTAAATATTTCCAGATTACGAATAATCTAACAATATTTGGATGCATCCTTCTTCTTTTTTATTTTGAAATTTTTCCCGGGTTACGCCTGACAATCTTTAAAAAATATCCTACTACCATCAAGGTAAGCGAAATATGTTCCTTGTGTCGTGATGTAGGACTCAGCATGTGGAAGAATTTAACTTACGACTCCTGGGTGATACCAGATGCAATGCCAACTCAGCCACTGACCTGTGCAGCAGAGATGAAGGAGGATTTAGCTAGCAGGGGATTGAACTCAGAAGATGATGCTTTGTTAGCTAGCGGAGTATCGCGTCACGAAAAAGCCTATTATTTGTGGTGAAATGTCAGGAATGTTCTTATGTGTAGAATCAATATTTTATGTATTCCCCACCTGCCTATTTCTATTGCGGCGCAGCTAAACAATATCGCAGTGCACGAACGAAACAGTTTTCAAATTGAAACAACAAAATATAATATTTTACGTAATGACCACAATAATTTGAACTCAAATTAACATTTTGTATAAAACTCCGCCATCTTAATTCCATGTTCGTGGTTTGGCACAGCAATATTTCCGTCTCATTACCGGCGCCAACCCCTTTTTTCCCTTTCAGGGGTTCAAGGCGGCGGGAATTCTAAGGGCGGGAGGAGGGCACCGGTAATGGTCGCGAGTCACGCCAACTTGTGATATTATAGGCCCGTGACTGAAGGAAATCTTAAAATACCCGGGATTATTCTTTATATACTACCTAGTAGGTACTACCTACGCTATAGTCTGTACTGTATTAGGAAACGTATATTATGTATATTGTGTTGTACGTATATAAGTAGTTAAAAACTATTAGGGTGAAATGGTTGAATTTGACTGTCTATAATTACGTAGATATGTACGAGTATATGAAATATGTACGTTCGTATGTAATCTACAATAATGCGTATAAAATCGACCACGAAAGAAAGCCTCATACATAAAAAGTGTTAAATTTTTCTAAAATAATCGTAGGAACGTGCTTACTCTGTAAAACAAGAATCTAAAGTAAAAAACACCCTCTAACGGTGAGTTCTGGCGTTTTTATATTATTTATTTTATTTTGCATATTATAAATACAATTTTCTTATTACTTACACATTCTATATTAATCATTATACTATATTCAAATTATCTGGCATGCACAATTGTTTTTCCTGTACTATTCTTCACATCGCTTAATACTCAATAATTATACTTTTATCTACAATATATATATATTATATTACCATACTATGTCAATACTAGGTTTTCTCTTCTATTTTTGTATAATGGCACTTAATATGAACTAAAGTTGGGTAGTCAGAGCTTTCTAGTATAAAATTGTAGAATATATATTGTACTTCCTAATTTACAAAAAAAGGCTTTAGCCGTAATTCATAACCAAATCTGAAAGCCAGGTACTTCCCCACCTCCACTTTCCTCATCTACTTTCCCTCCTTATTAATAATAATAATAATAATTCGAGGATTTTTATAGCACCGTTTTTGTAAAAATTCACCTCAAGGGCGCTGAATCACCACTTTTGATGCCGAATTTTTGGCTGCAGCCGGTTGGAAGCAGTTGGTTTGTTATCCCTGATACCCAAAATTGCATATAACCATAGTTTAAGAATTAATTGTACCAGTCTGAAGATAGCCGCCACAGGCTGAAACCGGTCACGGTCAAAAATAAAAGTGGAATAGAGTTAAATAATGTGTTATATTTAATCATGAGAGCAATTATTTTCAAATTATTTAAAGTCCTTAGTTAATTGTTTATTTCGCTCTATATGAATGTTATAGCTGTTACATAGGTTCGTAATAAATTCAGCCTGCAATGAATACTATCTTGACGGGGTATCTGCTCGTACGTCTCATTTAGAGTCAATTACCTCTGAACGTTTTCAGGCTTTTTCCCAGAGGTCTTATTGTATGTTGTCACGTTAGAAGCTAACCTGAAGAAGATTTAATGGCACTTCAGAACAAATCGTTTCAACTCTTAAGGAATGATAGAATGTTACGAATTATGTAAAGAATAAGACAGCCAGTAGGTACGACAAGAAACCTTAAGAGGAACGGCTGCGCTACCTGTTTCATACATAACTTAATTTTGGATTTAAGGCCAAAATACCCATCCAAACTGAATGATATATTTTTTTTTAATTAAAGGTTTAGTAAATATCTAGTACGTATGAGAAATATTTTATTTATTTTTGTGTCTAATTATGATGTATATGCCATGAAAACATTTTTTTTCTCATAATTTTAGAGGTAACTTAGATAATTATTTGGGGGTTTATCGTATTTAAAAACAAAAATTATAAATTACTTTAATAAAGATATGAAAGCAAAACAATAAAAAAAAGGTTTTTTCGGGTCGGCATTTTAAATTATGTACTGCAAATTTGTTTTTAACGTAAATTGGTCCTTTTAATTGCTTATTGCTTATTTTAATACGTTTTTTTTTTAAATTATTTTATATTTCATTATATTTTCAACGAAGAGGGGGTAAACCTTTTTTTTTACATCACCGTTAGCCCCCAAATAATTGTTAAGGTGCCGCTAAAATCGCGAAATATCAATTCCTTTAATGGACTATATTTTAAAATGAAAAGAAAAATAAATAAATTACTTCTAATCCGTACTAGATATTTACTATATTTTTTTATGAAAAAAAAGATCATCAGGTTTAGATGAGTATTTTTACCTCAAATCCAAAATTAAATTTTGTATGAAACAGGCCGCTTGAATTGAATTGAGTTTCCAGAGTGGTTGATACTCTTAGTATCGCCCTGATGAAAAACAAGCATTCAGAATCAAAACATTGTTTCAAATGGCTTTACCCGAGTGTAGTGACAAGATTTGAATAGCCTGATACTTGTCAACGCTCCCCCATTTCGGGATGCCATAGTCCCACTGGCTCCGGACAGTCGTAAGAAGTTCAGACTCCTGTGCGGTATAAGATCTACTGATTTTAAGTTAAAATATTGTATTTTGATTGAACTTTGTATTTAAGGCTCTGCACCCAAAATATACACTTTGCAGTTTGCGAACTCAATATATACCATGAAAGATTTATCCATAAATTTTGTACGGGTAATTATAAAAATGAATAAGCTTTCAAAAGACAATAATTATCGAACTGTATTTTTTTAAATTCTGTATGAAATTTTAGGAAAACGTTCAAATTTGCTTTCACTGGATTTGAAACTGCACATACGAGTATTTTTAGATATTATGGGATATATTTCATAAAATTTACAGATTCCAAGATGTTTGTATTTCGTAACCTAACTATCCATTTAAAATTGACAGGTATCATGTGTAGTATTGCTTGAGTTAGCAACCTGAAGAGTATTGTTTAGGGCCATTTTTGAGTTTGTTGAAATAGTCGAATCCATCAAATGCCATCCAAAATCCGTTTCTGCACATAATCACACATTTCAATCACTCAATCCATGTGAATCAATACCGAATATGTCACTATCATACGGATTGGTTTTTTCCAAATAATTGATATTAATGTACTAGATTTAAGTACCTCAACTGTTTTTTTGACCATCAGAAACCAATTAGGTAACACAGGCCTATTTGACTGTATTGTATGGTCATTTGCTTTTAAAAAAGCGTGTCGCACTCATTAAATATTCAAAAACACATCGTCCATCAACCCGACAAGCAGTAGACAGCTAAAACGTTATGTAGTTAGACTTAGACTACATTGCTTATAGATTATTATTGTAGTAGCACAGTCTTGTCCGGCAAATTTCAGGTAACAACTGTTACTGTACTTGCCCACGGCTCTATCAATCAATCATTGACGTTTGATTTTGAATGGCATATTATTACGTTCTTGTATAAATCGGCTTCTACATTATTGTGTTGGCTTCTACGGGACATAAAGTCATCATGGCGGTGTTAATACGTAGGTTCAAATCGTTGGACTATTAATAATGCCTTAATGTATTGGTATTTGATCATTATATTCAAGAGTTAAATCTTTATGTCGTAATGAAGCAGGTCCATAACAAGAAAGTTTAACAAGTAACCACGGTATTATTTAAAAGCAAGAACTATTTGTTCATGTTGCGAGTGTCTTGTGCCTTTCGGATGGTTACGTTCGGTGGGGGCTTGGTTTACGAGCCCGGTAGACGGGGTGGGTGGAAGCGAGGGGAGTTGGGGGGTCCTTAGTTTTGGGCGCTTCTCGCGAACAGTCGTTCTTCAAATTATTGCCTTTAACTAATAATGATTGTACGGATTCCATGAGCATCCTCCTCGCCAGAAGTCTGCACAACTGACGCCTGTTGGGTATCGTACCTCCTATCGTTCAGATTTATTATTTACTTTTTACCACTACATAATTTTATAAATTAACTTTCATTCTAACCTTCAATGTGTTAAATGCGTCCACGGAGAGATTTATAGCTTTTCCTGGAGCTTTGATTCATTGCTAAAATACAGGCGTGTTCAAAAGTATTTTTATAGAAAAAAGACGGTTGTTTTATTGAATTCCCTTTCTGCATTTTATCTACATATTTATATATCCTTATACTCATTAATTTAATACGGACCTCTTCAAAGCCCCCATTAACAAATCCATTCCTACAGCCCTCTCCTTAACTCGCATTACAACTTTGCCCAACCGGGTAGCGATATAGTTACCCTGTATGTACTCTGTACATACAGGGGCGCTCTAGTGAGGTGTCACATAAAAATTAAAAAAAAGAAAATTAGGTATATTTTTTAATCATTGAATATAATATTAACAACTCTGGAATGAAACATGAAACCGAAGAGACATAGAAAAGAAAAAAAAGTAAATGGTAGCAGTTGAATCTCGAACCCAGGACCTCATAGTCTGTCCCGAAACCTTGTGTTCTAATCTACTGAGCTACTGCTACCGAAATCCGTCCCATCATCATTATTAGCAGCATTCTTCGATTTCTGAGAAGTGTCGATATCATTAAGTGCACGTGTCTGTGATACACATTACCATGCTGTTATAGCATATTAAGAAGATTGATCTCTATAATGTCTGTTGTCCCTCAAAAAGAGCGAGAGGTATTCAGTTTATAAACTGGGAATGAACAGAAAGCTAAAAGCATTCAGCACAGAGTCGACTAAACCCTGACAGTCTATTATCACATCCCAATAAATCATCGATGCAAGGAACATTTTTCACGACCACACCTCGACAGGTAGATTGCCGCCACCTCCCCTAAACTAAGGCTGTATTGTAGTGTGCTATAGAAGCTTCTCCGCCCTCCGGCCTGGTATTGACGTCATCAGCCCATTCTTATCAGATCCGCCGGTCGGAAGGGCGGACCGGAAAGGGTCGGAAAGCGTAAGGGATGTGAAAGCCTGTGGTTAGATCCATGTAGTGATATGGACTAGATAATAGGGGATTTGATTGCCCTTATTGTGAGGGTGTTTTTCGTTCTCAAAATCTGTACACAAACTTTCATGAGTTTATAATTTCTTCAGACGATTGGTAACTTTTTGGCGTCATTATTAATTAAATAATTAAAAATGTACTTCAAAGTACCTATAAAAATAGTAGGTGATAAAAATAAAATTAAGGTATTCCCTAAATGCATAATAAATAAATCGGTAAAACCATTAAACCAAATACTTGGAAATTCAGTTGTGAATACGATATAGCAAAACACGTTGGGAAAATCGAATAGTAAACGCATAATAAATGCAGACTTCGACAACCTTTCATTATATAAATTCACTACAAAATCACAATGTAACCCACCTTTAAACTTCACGAAAACTTTCACAAACGAGGCATTGCTATATCTCACTATTACGTTTACGTTGCAACTCCCCATTGTGTGTCACCGCTAAATTATCTCTGTTTTAATTCCCTGTCTGCATTTTAATTTGACGGGATTTAGTGCCGTGAGGCGCAGGTTTATCGGGATTTTATGGCGGTAGGATTGTGCCAAGGGGTGGATTTGAGGGGTTGGGAGGTAGTTGCGGCCACCAGGGAGGGAGGGTGTAATCGGTTGGAAGGATTTATCCACGGTGATGATTACGTTCCCCGGTTTATGGTCAGCCATGTTGCCAATTTGTCGATTTGGAGAAGTGCATAGAATGTACTGGCTTTATAGCTTGAGGAAAATTGTTCATTAAATTGCGGAAAAATACCTGCATTTAAAAATACAATTTGATGTTACAGTTCTCCGTTCTTGTTGCAGAGGGAAGAGTATTCGGACTTAGGCTCAGGTGTCATTGAATCAAAATACGTCTATGATTTATTGTGTACGCTTCAGTCTAGTATTTTTTTATGTGAATTACGCGCAAGATACCCGACTGCCGAGAGATAGTGGGATCACGGCATTTTATTTGAGATAAATTATAAGTCTGAAGAGAGCGGAGGGGGGAAAGAAATGGGAGAGAAGAAGGCTCGCAAGAACCTGGCTCTTCAGATCTGGTCACTAAATACGGCTACAAACATTTTAAAAGAGTAAATTTTTTATTCAGTAAAGCACTTGATGGAGAGCACAATAATATAATCGAATAGCAATTGAACCAAAATGGTCGCTGCAAAATACAACCATTAAAGTTATTTGGTGGAGGAAAAGAAGAGTACTTTCTCAACATTCCCTCTTCTCCTCTTCTAACTATTACACAATATTCTCCAAATAAAGTTGACATGGTTTCACTGACCCAACGGGTAATGGACTCTTATGAAGTATTCACCAAAAAGAAAAATGTACGTAAATTTATGTACAAAAATAACGTTCGGAACATTTAGTACGTGCTGAAATTACTTGTGTTTATGTCGGGGAGCTCAAACGTGCCTAAAGAAGTGATTGTCTTAACGATAATGTGGTAGCTCAAGTAAAATGTTCAACTCATCTTGTACAAATATTTAGTAGCCGAATGGACAAATGCGTCATGTTTCCACCTAGGCACCGCTGGTTCAATCTTGTGCCAGTTAGTCCTCCTTCTCCATTATTGCACAAACAAAATTTACCGCTTATTATTATGAAAGTATGAGGAATACATAAATGTCGGGTTATTTGTAACATGAATGTGAATGAAGCAAGAACTATACGCCGAGACAGAGTTGTGTGGCACTCTATCCTCTCTGCGTATCTCTACCGGGAAACAGCGTGACGGTTAGTTAGTTATTCGTAACCTGGAAATGTTAGTCTCTCCTGAAAAAAAACTGAATTAACTAAATATTATTATTTAAAGTTTTTTTACGGTTTGATAATACCCTCGGAAGGTGAAACAACTGTCACGCGTAATAATAATTACCTAGCAGAACTTTTTTGTAAAAAAAACGTTTTTTAAATAAATAATTATGGAAGAAGATAATATTAACAAATCCCAAATGAAATATGAAACAAAAAATAAAAAGGTTTCAGTTGCATCTGGGAATCGAATCCACGACCCCTGTCATACCGGGACAACGCTCTAGCTACTGAGCCATTGAGGCCTCATTATTTTACGTCATTTTTTATCAATAACTAACTTTAAATTTAAGAGTTACCAATATCAGAACAGACATCGTCTGGTGAAACTGATAAAGTACATGCATCCTTATCAAATTATTTGCTAATAAACACCCGGATTGCCGGCAATTAAATAATTCTCAATTCATTTTCTGTTTTTTTCTTTGTTTCATATTTCATTTGCGATTTATTAATATTATCTTTTTCAATGATTTAATATTACAATGAAGTTTATAAGCTTCAATAAGTAATTCCAATAAAATGAATAAATAATAACAGTCATCGTTAGATTCCGATATGACAATGAGGTTGGTTCCTAGCTTAATTGCTATTTACCATTCCTTACCTTTCCCAACTAAACACTACGTTTTTTGAAAAATGGAACACAGTAATCAAACAGTGATTTTTTTTAGTACTCTATTGTTAGCCAGAAGAAAAACTACTTTCGTTGGAGCATGTTCGTTCATATGAACATCATTCGGTAAGTGTTTGGTTATCCTTGCTCCTTTTAAACATATAATCTATCTCATTTTACAATCAACAAAACCCATCATTATTTGTCGTCATTGTTCACAGGCCACATAATATATTAACATTCGGAATCCCACAATTGTCGTGTGGGTAGTTTCAGTTTTAAAATTTATTATTCAGTTTAAAAAATGATATTTCTATAAAATAAACTTGAACACAATAAAAAATGTATTTAAATAATCGGAACAAGAGAACCGTATGAAGGGGGATGTCTAAACGAAAAAGCAAGAAGTATTCGCTGAGACTTAGTTGTATCATGTTATCTTCCCGGAGTATTGCCAACTTCTAACTGCATGCACCTGCACTATGTATTCACGTAACGCTTATCTTTTTCTGTTCACCCGCTTTCTTTAGCAATAAATATCGATTTTCCAGTTAAATCAACTATATCAAATGTTCTATGAAAGCGTTCACCGGAGATATCGCGTGGAAAATTAAGGTGAAGTCATAATAAGTAGATAACGTCATAATTATCGTAAAGACCTAAAGACTTGCTCCACAAAGAGTCCGATGAAAGTTTTTAAACTCCTTAAAATTATCCCCTGCGGCGCTCACCCACTTTCATTGACCACGCCAAAACACTCCATTGAACGCACTATAGAGATACACAGATAAAAGAGTGCTATGGGTGTGTACGTGTGCCTGAAGGAAGCACAATTTTACCTCACTTCTCCTGAAATTGACCAAACAATTTCAAGTAACGACGTTCTTTCTTAAGCAGGTAATCCTTTCATTCGTTTACCTGATTATTTATTTTTCTGCAAGCACCCAAAAATGGCCTTAAACATCGCTTTGCGGGTTGTTAACATAAGCAATACCACACATAATTTATATGCAACTTCTACACGGGTACTATTGGTAGTATAGTAGTGTATAAGGTTTAAAAAAACAAAAATCCTCTAACTGTAATCTGTAAATTCTATGAAATACCTCTCAGAATGTTTGAAGATAGGTGCAGTTTGAAAATCAGTGAAAGCAATTTTGGACATTTTTTCTAATATTCCAGTACATATTTCATACAGAATTAATAAAAATTAAAAACTTGTTTTATTGCTAACGGAATTAAAAAAAAATTCTTAGTTAAAAATATACAATATTAGAGAGAGCAATGAGACACACTCCTCATATAGATGCTATATACGAGTATACCATAGATTTAGTTTTAATTGTACCAGTCTGAAGATGCCGTGATAGGGTGAAACCGGTCCGGCCTGAAATAAATAAGTGGAATATAGTTAAAAAGGTTTTTTATTAATTGAAAAACATTTTTAAATGGAATTCCACAATGAATTGTGGAATTGAATTCCATAATTAGTATTTCTACTTGCAAATTTGCAAAGTGTGTGTTTTTTTGGGGGCTGACCATTAATCATGATATAATCGGCCTTATTTAGGCCATACTGATACGTCCACAACACACTTCTAGGAATTATCTGTTCACTGATCGCCGCAGTTGCCAAACAACAACAAAATTTGCGTGATCGTGATGGGTAATGAACCCGAGACAATCGAGGGAACGCCGATTTCACAAATTGGCTGAAACGAGCAAAGCAAAAAAATGTTGACCTATCAGGAAAATAACTAATTGTAGGTTTCGAATTTCTAAATCGAGCAAATTATCGAATTCGAAATGGAATCATGAATAAATCACTTCAATGGAGAACATTTCGGAAAGGAATGTTTGAAGAAAAATATAAGACAATTACGTCATTTAGGTTTACTTAACGAGTTAAAATTCATAATGGAGTGCATCAAATGAGATGATCTCGTTACGTGCTGTGATACTTCTTGCCACGTAAAGCGGATGAATATATTTGTAAATTTTGCATGAAGGTATTGGAATTGTTTAAAACAGAAAGCTGTCATGATGTAACAAATGGAAACATGAAATTCTTGTGTTGTAATTATTCCTTTATCAGGGGACTAGGATTTAGACTTTCTTTTTCATAAAGACAGTATAAAAGTTTTGTGCTTAACCCAAAAGTATT
The DNA here is from genome assembly GCA_022606495.2 of Halesus radiatus. Lineage (NCBI taxonomy): Eukaryota > Metazoa > Arthropoda > Insecta > Trichoptera > Limnephilidae > Halesus > Halesus radiatus. Next base: position 132,886 of record JAHDVE020008281.1, read on the forward strand.
TTATATAATTTCCTCAAAAGATTAGAATTCACTTTGTGGCGTCATTATATAAATAAATAAAGATGATATAGGCCTTGAGGGAAATAATTTCCCTCAGGGTCTCCTGTTTGGAGTTACTGTAAAATAATAAATAAATTAATGAATTGATTACTTTGTAATCACTAACATATACATATCAGCATGTTTCGAAAGCGTACATATGTGTTCTGTATATTCCTGAACAGGAAAGAAACATTGAAACATTATATTGAAACACGTTGACATGTACATATTAATAAAGTGGTGATTACAAAGCAATTTTTAATTAATTTATCAATCTAAATGTATTATTCCAGTAAACTCAGGAATGGTCGGTACTTAAGAGGAACGGCTGCAGTGCCTGTTTCATACACAACTTAATTTTGGATTTGAGGCCAAAATACCCATCCAAACTGAATGATACATTTTTTTAAAAATTAAAGGTTTAGTAAATATCTAGTACGTATGAGGAGTATTTTGCGTTTTTTTTATATTACTCGTACTTAGTATAGGCCATGAAAAATAAATCGTAATTTTGGAGGGAAATTTGAAAATTATTTACGGGTTTATTGTTTTTTTTTTTAAATAATTATAATATTTGCTATGTAAATATGAGTAAATAAAAATATAAACAAAACATTTAAAGAGAAAACCCTTTTCTCATGTCGATATTATAAATTACGTATGTCAGATTTGTGTTTCAACGTAAATTGGTCATTTTTAGTTTAATTTAAAGTTAATCATAATGCTTATTTTAATATTTTTTTTAATTAAAAATTATATATTTCATAATGTTTTCAAAGTTGACGAGGTAAACATTTTTTTTCATCTAAAATCGCGTTGCATCTAAAATCGCGAAAAATCAATTCCTTTAATGGCCTATATTTCATAATGTAAAACAAAAATAAATATAATTTCTTCAAATGATTGATAACTTTGTGGCATCATTATTAATTATATAATTGAAAATACACTTTGTATATACAAAGTGTATTTTCAATTATATAATCAAAAATAAATAAATGACTTCTCATCCATACTAGATATTTACTACACGTTTTGATGAAAAAAAGATGATTAGTTTTAGGTGAGTATTTTGGCGTCAAATCCAAAATTAAGTTGTGTATGAAACGGGCCACGCAGCCGTTCCTCTTGAAGTCTGTTCTGTACGTTCCGATTTCTGATACACCCTGTATAAGATACAAATAATTATTCATGAAGGGATTGGCAGATCGAGTATTGGGAGGTCCCTGTCTACACGATCATGTAGCAAAGATGAGATAGAAAAAGACGGCTGTTACGCGTGTAGATTTGTTTAGATATGTAAGAGAGTTGGTAGTTGGTAGTGATACGGCGAGCGAGGCGCCGTTGCCGTTATCTCGGGAAAAGAGAACACCTAAACATCACGCTGTTTCTTGTTCAGCGGCGGCGGCAGGGGGGGCTTGCGCTGGTAGACAGCACACAGAGGCGCATTAACTCCGGGTGCTAAATGGAGATAATATAGCTCTTGGATTCATCAAAATATAAAGATATTTTGTGGAAAAAATTTCAGATAACCCAACCGCGGTTATCATTATTTATTACCTATACAATTTTTATTTATTTTTATAATCTCTATATATTTTTTTGAGTATCTCCATATAAAATGCCATAATGGTTAATGTCCAACTTACTAACTGAACATCACGCGGTTTGCCGGTAAGGGTAGGCAGCTAGGATAGACAGCCGCACACCTCTGTCTCGGAACACATTCCTTGCTTCATTCTCATTAATATATCGCCTCGTATCAAATTATTATTAACTCTACACTAAATTACCCCTTTCTTGCCTTTTCCCTTATTTCAATATCTCTTTCAGCCATCTCTTGTAAAGATACTTCCCAAATATTTGTATACGGAAATTAATTATTATCAATAATTTATTATTTTTATTTATTTGTTCATTAATGTTAGGTACAAAAAGATTTTGCACGGTTTTCGACTGCCAGACTAAGCACATGCCAGTATTATGGCAGTCGATACATAGACACACACATACATATGGGTGTGTCGGAATTGGGGTATACAGTAGAGAGTTGTGATTGCGCAATGATTTATTTTTCAATAATATTTTTCATAAATGACGGTAGGGTGTCAAAAAATATGTCGAGATTTGAGTTAGGACAAAAATTATTGAATTGAGTTCCGCCCGCTATTGTTGTTTTTGGCCGGCGAGACAAGCGAATCGGACACGGTTTCCGGCCGCCATTACGACGTGGGCTCGCACTGAGCAAACAACCGCCATTACTAATCCAGGCGCACAGTCGTCAGGTGCGTTCGCCGTACCTTGGGCACGTGGCCGCCCGCTAATTACATTGTAACTTTCTATTCTCTGCATTGTACCTAAATATTAAAGCCAGTGACCAGTGCAAAAACTTGCTGCGTCCTGCCTGCCATTGTACGTGTGAAATCCAGAGTCGTCTGCGCATTTTTACACTGAAGGAATCGTGACTACTGTCGCCGACCGCTCATGTAAGCAGAATTGATTCACCCTCTTTTATGTGCTGCTATAACTTGCCCTTCGAATAACATGTCCGGTTTGAAATTCACCAGTGTGAGATTATTAAGAATCAGATTAGATTAGGACCAGCCCCTAGATTCGAAACCCCGTATGTAATTATCTGTAAATGTTGTCCTGTAAATAAACCCTGACTAGAAAGCACGCATCTCTCATTCGAGTAGTTAGTTACCTTTCCCGATATAAGGCTGCGGATGGCCATACGACTTTCAGATAAGAGATGAAATGCCTTTACCAGCTCAGCTAACCATGGTGGAACCTGAGATCAGCCCTGCTTCTGGCCTCGAGGTGAGTTGAACTGTCTTCCTTTCTTATCACTGGCGGCTAACGTGGATGTTGTCTAGCCCTTCTTCCCCCTTTCTTAACACTGACGCCCACGTGGGTGGTTCTTAACCCTGACGCTCCCTCGTGGGGCCTTCTAAATAATACATATAATGCAAAAAGTCCCGATAAACTACTTTTTGTACAAAATAAAACAATGTTTATTTTTAAAATTATAATGTCATACCAAGTTACCGCTTCACATGAAAATATACTTTTTTGTAGTTTGTCTAACGGGAGTTTGTTATTCAAAACTCAAAATTTACATTTAAGGTTACAAAATATAAATATATAATAAAAACATATGTAACAAACTTGAAGCATAAATATTTCTCAGGAATCTTACTCAAAAACGTTTTTACAAAAATTAAATAAAACACAAACGACAACAATAAATCGCATATAAAATAATATTTTCTTATAATCTAATACAAATAGCTTCTTTTAGCTAGCCAAGTTTTCAATATATTTACTAACTATTTAGTTTTAATACAGTTGTTGTTTATTGTATAAAATAATTTGGTGTGGCGAGTATGTTTAGATGGGATGTTAAGGTTAATTTAAGACAGGAGTTCAGGCAGTCTATTTCATTATTTAGGATTTCATGCAGGAATGTGGTGTGAAATAGAATAGTGCAAGATATAAACTCTATAACGAAAACTGTGTATGGTACATACATGCTCTCATTGCGTTTACTTTGCCTTTGTGATATATATATTTACTTCAAGAGAGCAGAGTTCCATTGTGGAATTAAACGTTCCTAATATTTGAAACTCCGACCCTGTTCAGGTGGTTGTGTATATCCTAGAATCCGTGTAGCATGGTGCATCACAAGCCGAGCGCCCTGTAATCACCGCCCGCCCAGGCCCGTCTCAATTATACTGGCGATACCTCCCTACTACCTTTATACTGCATACCCTCCGCCACCGGCCAGACACACCACCTACCTGTACACTGTACAATATACACACTGTACCTGTTTACCGTGTCTGTATACTCCTGCAGCGAGTGGTAAACCTGTCCCGGTGGAGCCAAAGGAAGCGGCAGTGGAACAACAAAACGGAAACGGGAAACCGGAATCGAAATGCGGAGATCTGATCCTAAAACTACCACTTAGACCTTGTTCGGTATTCTAAAGAAAAAATAATTATAGATAAATCAAAGCTACAGCTTTATAAGCTAAATGCTTTTGAAATAAACATTAAACGACAAAGGAACTAATTAAATCACTTTCTGAACCATTTTATGCCGGATAAATTCGCTGCCAAGATGCAAAATTTTATACTTAAACATAAAATACCATAAACGGTCCTCCAAACGGAGTAACTCCCGCAGAATCTCCGCACTTAGTTTTTAGCACATTTGTCCATTCGCACAATTTTAATAAAACATTCAAAACGTGAAGTATTAAAACAAATCCTTTTAAATACATTGGAACAAAATTATTTTTACAAAATTGGTAATCTGAATTTAAATTAGACCAAATATCAAACATGGCCCTAAACATGACTTTGCATGATGCTCAAACAATATAAACAAATATTTGTCTTTGAAGGGGTAGTTGGAATTATACATAATCAATATAATAAAAATTCTCAAACTGTAATCTATAAATTCTATGAGATACTTCCCAAAATGTCTGAAAATATGCGCAGTTTAAAACAAGTGAAATCAATTTTGAACCTATCTAATGTTTATGTTTGCCCGTGTGTCCACGATTTTCTCAAAATTTACTCAACTGGTTTCCCTGAAAATAGCAGTTTGTTTTTATTAGTACCGGAAAGGTTTAGAAAGTTTGAATGAAATCGAATATGTAAAACTGTTGCTATAACGGTTTAAAATTAGTATGAAAAACATTAAACCCGCCATGTTGTATCGAGTTTAGCCACAGATAACATATTCAAAGAAGAAGAAATGTTTTGCAGAATGTTTTCAAAATGGAAACCACAAGTAGGTACCTACTTAAGAACGTTATAAATTAGAAATTATTGAAATTTTTTTTTTTTTTTTAATGAAATAAAATTATCAATTTGTTTCTTTGTTTGGAGATAGTAATAGTCGTCCCAAGGCATTACTTTCACTTTCAAATCAATTATGGCACCCAAACGACAACAAGAATTCACAGATTCATAACTTTATTCCAAACAACAACAAAAAAACCGAGAAATTCCGGGTACACATCAGCTAGTTACATATATGTAAACGATTATTGTGGAATATTGTCTTTTGAAAACTTATACATTTTACTAATTACTAGTATGTAATTAACACATAAATCATTCGTAGTATTTTTTGAGTTAGTAACCTGAAAAAACGCAGATTTTTGGGTGTTGACTGTTTTCCTTAAAATAATATTTTTTTTGTTAAATATATGAAAACATTATAATGTTGGTCACGTGTGTTGGTTTGACGTGTGTCCCGACTGTGCGCCAGTGATGAAGGGATAGATGACGTTAGTTTGTTTGTAATGAAAGTAGTTACATTTCATAACGTGTAGAAAAATCCATTGCTAATAAGCAGCTGTATTTAAGATTATTCTCTGAACTCAGTTTTTGTGATATTTTTAGAGTGGTTTTACTTCATACGCAATACAAAAATAGCTTCGTTTTAATAACTAAGCCTGGAAAGGAAGCAGGAAAATCCCACATTTACTTTTATCCTTCTCTTTACCACACTCATTTTCGTTTTCATAATGTAGAAAGAATTGAAAGAAAATTTTAACGTTTCATGAATTTTAAAGTTAACATGGCTATAGATCGCATAAATTAAAACAATAACTTTGTTTTTGTTAACTCACAGGTTTCACTACCAGAGGCAGTATGCTGAAGAATATCTCTGGTGTGTTTTTTTATTTATAAATTATAATGTCACATCACCAAGTTACCGCTTCATATGAAAATATATTATAAATTATTTTTAAGTACATATTTTTACATTATTTACTTATTTGTTATTAATTTTAATATTGACTTTGTGGATATTGCAGCTGTGATGTATCACATACATACTCGCCCCACTGCTATTTAATATCAGGTCATGTTCTGATTTTGTAAATAGTAACATTTTGTACATAATTTATTCAAAAATGTAAATATGTTAGTTGCAAGCCTCTATCACTAGTTTTAAGTGACTAGCTACAGGTCTAAGTTGTATGTCGCTATTTATATAAGTCTTAGATGTAAGTCACTAATTATAACTCTGAATTAGATATTTTCTAGTCATAAATCTTAGCTGTAAGCCATTAGTAATTAATCAAATATGTAAATTAATAGATATAAGTCTAAGTGATAAGGTATAGGTTAGATAAATTATGTTGTAAAGCGTCTTTGGGGTGATTTTCTCACGAAAACGGCGCGATAAAAAGAATCCATTTATTATTATATTATATTATTTATTTTTTCTATTCCTGTGTATTTTTTGCTGTGGTGGAGTTTTTTCTTTTTTTCTTATTTCAATTGTAATTAACTTTTGTTCATGTTTTCTGTTTTTATGTGATTTAATAAATGATTTATTTATATGTAAAGACCGTTTGCGCGTTTAAATAATAAAATGAAATATCACACAAAACTGATTTGTGGTAAATCGATAAAATAAAAATTAAAAAATGTAAAAATACCGAATTCAAAATTAAATTACCACCCTTTGCGTTGATAGAATGTAGTAATAGTACCTACGAGTATATTCATATTAATAGCAGTCAGAGGTAGGAGCATTTCGAATTGGAATACTTTAACATGGCAAAAATTTCATGAAGTAATTTATAAAAGCAATTTTAATAAAACGCTGGTCATAATAACCCATTCAAAGGCTAACACGAACAGTTCGTATTTCGCTGCATTTGCTTTTATGTCAAAGATTTCAAATCAGTCCCTTAACGATTACCCTTTCTTTGCTTTCCTTACCCCTTAACTACGTTGTAAAATAACCAACCCCTGTACTATGAAACTGGGCGGGTATGTTCTGTGTACATTGGGGTGGTTTTCACCCCAACGTGGTGGTAATTATGTGCTTACAAAATCTGATAAGGGTTGCCTGGCAACCCCAACTAACAACAGATACAATCTCTCGGATACTTGACGAAAGGGGTGTTTAGTTTAAGGGTCGTAGAGGTTTTCAAGCCTTCACAGGGAATACTTTATATTTAATACGTTCTTTAATCCTTTTTCCATAATTTTTCAGCGGTGATGAAAATTTATTACTGAGAATTACACAGTAGCTGCCCATATTACGTGGAATTTATTTTTCTTTTATGCCTCGCTTCTATGAATAAATCGCCTTTTAACTGAATAATCGCCGAAAAATGCAAATCTTAGTACTTCGATTTACATTCCTTACTCATTTTTGGTGATTTATTACGCTTTTTATAGTAAATTACTAAACAATCTGAATATTATTATGTAAAAAATATTTACGGCACGTGCGAAGAAAATGAAAAACTGAAGACCGTTTTTTTTTCAGGTGCTCTAATTGCATTGGTCAGTGTAAGTACTACATGGAATCTAAAAAATAAAATCTCACGCTGTTTAAATACGAGTTTTTTCTACGTTTTAACTTTCGGAGCGGTAAGCTCCAGTATCATGAAAATTGAACTAGAGTTTTCTAATTGATTTTTTTAAACCATAAAAAAATTTCCATCATGTGATACAGAGCTTTGAGGTATCCATCAAAAAGAAAAAAATAACACAACGGTCCATATTTTAAAATTTTTAGATTTAATTAAAGCTTGTCGTAGTATGAAGTTAGTTTAACATAAATATTATAAAGCAACAGGTTTTTTAAAAGTTTTTAAATTTTAATATCAACAATTATAATTTATTAATTGATAAACTTATAAATTATAATTTAATTTCAAAAACGATTATTTTATTAAAAAAAGTTATACTAGGTAATTATTATCATGCGTGACAGCTGTATCGCCTTCCAAAAGCATTGTCGAACTGTGTGGAGCCACTTAAGTCTATCTATTTATATTATTTCTATATTGGTGATAACAAAGAAAATCATTTAACGAGTTATTAAAAAAATTCTTCAATAAATGTATAATTACTTTCGCTTGCGAAACATGTTGATATTTATATAGCAAAGAGTGGTGTACACAAATTAGTTTGTATTAATTTTATGAATTTTTTATTACCAACGCCCTTATTAATCTAAAATCTATTAAAAAGTAAAAAAAAAAACTTTTGATTAAAGTGGAGTTATACAAATTGAATTTGAACATAAGAAATATGATATCGATATTATAGTTTTGTTGAACAATAGACGTTATATTTTTTATCTTAATTTGGGAAACTGTAAAAAACATTTCACAAAAAAAATCAACCGAACAAACTGAATATCAATAGAAAGTTGATTTCCTATAGTGTTTGTTTTACGAGTTTTCCGTGAATACACGCGCAAGCTCCAGAAGCAGAACATATATCGCATATAAATATTTGATTGCACTACACGTTTTCAAATGAATTGACATTATTGTGTTATATATTACATTGATACCAATAATACCTACCGTTGAGTAAACAGGCTTTATGTAAAATAATCTATACATGACGTCACCTTTAATATGGATTATGCTATACAGGATGCTCACACTACAATAAATATATTTTGATAAAATTGATTGAAAAGAAAACATAACTAAGTTAAATATCTTTAAGTACGGTGTTTATATTTCTTGCCATAGTGGCATAGTAGTCACTTGCTCGCTGACGGCCAATGTTTGTGCAGTAAATCGACCCCTCTCGCATAAAACATCGCAACTACGTAATCGGAACTTTATTCTATTTTTTTTGGGAAAATTAACAGCAAATCCCCAAGTTACATATATTTTATAATAAAAACAATAAATCAAGTCAATTATAAATTTTCTGCTGCTGATTATAAATACTATGAGGAAGTGTGACAATACGTAGTTTTAATTCACTTAGCTCAACTATGTCAGTCGGGAGAGGGGAGGGTGGAGGGGAACATAGGAGTGGGATAAAGGTATTTTCAAAAGATGGTTCTATTTGGTAGTTAGAGATAATGGATGCCCAGTTAGCTTGTTCTAGAGAGGAATTAATTGATTCGTAGTTTCCATGGTTTTAAAACCCGCGCTTTAAAAAAATTCCAATTATTATTATTATTAATATTATTAGGGTTCCATACCGAAACGATGTAAAAATATTTTATAAAAACTATTGTTTTTAAATAATCTAAAAATCGTAATAAATATTTTATATCCTATGTCCAGATTTCAACCCGTGTTATTTGAGTTCAGAGCCACTAGGTAGTCATCCCAGTTTTTATTAATTCTTTTGGGCATATTTTTTACTTTATTTCCATTAATTCCTTAGATATTTGTTAGTCTAATAAGTCTTTCGCCAACAATGCCACAGAAACACGGAGAGAGTTCTATGCCACCCCATGTAATTACGTGTCTTTTCACATGTCCATGTCCAATGAGTATGAAACATATGGAGGTAGTGTTTTGTACTGAGAAGGCGGGAGGCACGTGACAGACATGTCGATTGGGGCGATGGTAAATATGGCGACAAGAATTATTAATGAATGAGTATTGCTTTGACGGGTTATAGGAAAGTCTGGACTCTAAATATACCCACCAGGAGTACCAAAGTATACGTGTAGGAATGCCATCAATCGATATCACAGCTGTAAATAAACGGTTTGGTTAGTTAAAGCTGTGATATCGATTATGTTAACGCGTGATCAATTTAATTTAAAAAAAGTTTATCTAATGAAACAATGTTACTTTGTTTAAATCACTCTATATTATTGCAATACGATAATTGCTTTTGGAACAATATTGCACCTATGTCAGGGCTATATTATAACACTTATATAAATTATTAATAAAATTGGACCCAATACCAATCCTTGAGGAACATCCAGGTTGCTATCAGTTTGTTCCGGTACTGAGCTTGCAACTTTTTTATCCGTTTTATTTCTTTGAATAAGTTGTGAGCGATACTAGAAAGCCAAGTTATTATTGAGTCCAAATTGTTGATTGAAAATATAACTTATTTATTCTTAAAATGAGAAATGTTTTAATTGAAATCTTTTAAAAAGAAAAACAAACATTCCAGAATAACAAATAACCTAAAAATATTAGAAAATCTCCTACTACCATCACAGTAAGCTGAAACTATTCTACGTGAAATATTGATGCCTTTAGAACACCTGGAGTTACGATTGTCTAACACGATTTAGATTAATATTCAGTTTGTGCATGTTGCTGTACATAAGTTTCATTTTTGACCATTTAGAATTTACGAGAGGCTTATTCTAGATGTACGATATAGATAGATCTATTATAGGCAGATATTACTGATGTAAGATATTCCCTGGCTAAGGTAAGGTTGATCCAAAGCTGAGAGGTGTGCTTGAATTATTAAAGAGGTGTACACAAAGTTATAGTGTTCCATTACAAGTTACAAATTTGCTAATTTTTAGTTAGGCATTTCACAAAGTTTTTTTACACTTACGTAGGCAGAGAATGTAACACATCGCTGTTCTGTCACACATTTCTTGCTCTATCCTCGTTCATTAATCTCTTTGTACACATTTATCTATTATTAGTATCTTGTTGAATTAATCGAGACAAGTCTTCCTGTCACGTCCAACTTAATATGTGTGTATACTGTCAAATCAAAGGGTTTAAGGAATCTCGTGATCCATTCCAGGTAGAACTCAGTACTATTTTTTATTATACCCTGTTTCAGGCTCAGACCGAAAAATTTCAGGGTAAGACAAATCACGATAACCGAAAGACTTTTGTTTTTCAATGTAAAAATCAAAATAACTGATTATGGATAACTTGCTAATACGATAGACTCGCACACTCTGAGAAAGTAAAACCGTACTGTGTCAGGCCCTATCATAATTTTTCGTGACATAATTTATTTATTTATTTGTAAGGGACAGTTTTTTGAACAAAGATAAATTGATATTGATAGTACACAACTGCTGACCCTGTACAAATCACAAGTACATCCTATTTGCAGAATTTTGCGGCTACCTCTGGTCGGAAGCCCCAAAATTTCTGAAAAAAACCCTTGCATCTGTGTAGAAATGCGCGGTCCGTTTGATAGATTTGCCTATCTTAACACACGGATTGTAATCTTTGGAGTACAGACGTCAGGTGGGAATTCTGTCCTTTTTCTATCGGTATTTCAATGGAAGATGCTCTGAGCATCATTGATCCCTTCGATACTGGTTCACAGTCGGGAAACACGCCAAATGCGCCCCCAACGTTTATACACAGTTGACATTTCTCAGATGAGAACGGGTCCCTTCTACGACTCGTTATTGAGTTCAACAGCTCGGCTGTGGAATGATTTGGCGGCCTCTTTATTTTATCCCTCATACAACATGGGTTTCTTCAAGTCCCAGGTTCACTACTTCCTATCTCTAAAAGACCCTCCACATAGTACCTGTAAAGATGGCATAGGCCCTGAGCGAAATTATTTCCCCAGGGCCTCCTGTGTGGGGTTTATGTAAAAAATATTTTAAATTTAACTAAGGAAGAGGAGTATGAAGGAGAAGATAGGATAGATAGGAGATGCTCTTAACACATATTCGTACTAGAATACTTGTGCATTAATTTGTGATCGTATGTATTACTTCGGTTGTATATTTCTGAAAGTTATTCTTAAGGACGTCGATATTATTAAATCGCATGTTATACTGTGCACATATACGAGGAATTGGAAAGAATTCATTTAGGTATTTTAAAACTAAGAATTGCTCTGTTTGAAAACATTTTTGTTTCGCGTATTTTTATGAAGGTTATCCCATTTCACCCTCTTAAGTTTCGCGGTTGGCGCGTGAACATCTAAAGGGTTGTAATAACCAAGAAAACTTTTTTATCTTATTAATATGGAACACTGGTAAACATATGTCTGCATATTACGTGTATCTGATTTAAAAAATCTTAAAATGCAGTGTTTACAATTGAATATTCAGAGGCTAACGACATAATTAACATGCTTTAACCCTTACATGTTAGACTTGAGACAACTAGTTCAATCGTTGTTATGCCTTCATGAAGGCTTTTCATCGTTTATCATAGTTAATCATATGAACAAGTATTACGTAAATGCATAGAACGTTATGTCGAGATAGCGTGGATAATTCGTAGTATAATAATAATAATAATAATAATAATTAATGGATTATTTTTATAGCGCCGTTTTCGTGAGAAAATCATCTCAAAGGCGCTTTACAACATAATTTATCTAACCTATACCTTATAACTTATATATAATAATTTACATATTAGATTAATTACTAATGGCTAACTAGAAAATACCTAATTCAGACTTATAATTAGTGACTTACATCTAAGACTTACATAGATAGCGACTTACAACTTAGACCTGTAACTAGTGACTTAAAACTAGTGATAGAGGCTTACAACTAACATATTTATATTTCAGACTAAATTATGTACAAAATGTTACTATTTACAAAATCAGAGCATAACCCGATATTGAACAGCAGTGGGGCGAGTATATATGTGATCAATCACAGCTGCATATAATGTTACATACATATTTGCCCATGTGGTGTACAGGGAAGTAGCAATCATTACATAATAAGTTTTTTTTATTATTTTTTTATTTACTTATTTAATATGATTATTATTTTTTTCACAGTAAGCATATAAATAAAACATGATTCATATAGTGCAAAAAAAAATATAGCTGTTCCTCACCATAAAGAAACAAGGTTATTGTGTTCAAGTTAAATATATCTATGGCATTTCAACAGAATACTACATATACCTATAGTATTTTTGGTTTCCAAGGTTTGAAACTATGTTCTGAAGTTAATTTACTTACATACTATTCCTATAAAGCTAAAACGGAAAAGTCTTTAAAATAGCAGAAAATGGTTTAGTTATGGTTATAATTGACTTGATGCATATATATTAACTGTAAATACAGATAAAACTAAATGTTTAACCTTTTAAATATCAAATAAGCTATTACCGCTACAACAGAACCTCAAACAGCACAGCTGTAATTCATTGTTAAACTCAATAAATACCAAACAATAAACTCAACCTAATATCAAACTAAAAACCGTTTTAATCGAACTGTTTAAATGCTTTGGAATTACTTTGCTACGAGTATATTATTATTTTATTCCTTAAAATCAACGAAGGGACTGTAAAAAACAAAATAAAATAATCGAAGCATGTAAGCATATTTAATAACGGTTTCACACACCCAAAAAACAAAAATAATTCAAAACTTAATAATGTTTTCAAATTGCGGACTTCTTGTTATTTCCTGAATTATATAAATCCCTGGCGTTAGGGTGTACCCAATAACATGAAATGATTTGCTAGAGATAGATACTCTCACATAGATGAAAATTAAAAGCTTGCGCCCCGTTCTTGGAAGAATAATAATTCTAGCTAGTTCATAGGTAATTCATTCCTGAAACGATTCGTCAGAACTTCATCAAATAATCAAGCAATTCTAGTAAAAATCGCTTACAGACAAGAATAGGGTTTTACCCTTGCATTTGAAATTCACAGCGATTATGCTTTTTACATTATATAAACGTTTTATAATGGATGTGACAGTAAAATTCGATGAATCTGTACATACATTATTATTACGTCAGAATGCATAATGTTTCTTGCGGGTTTCGCTTTATACCAATCGTTGTTATCTTTTGTATGAGATTAATCTCTTTGTCAAAAGTTGGCTCGCATTATTTTAATTTTAAGTAATGAAGATAATTCTATAAAAACAACGACGGGCGACGGGAGGATTATAACACATTTTACTGATTAATTGCCTAGATTATGAACAAACAATTACCTTTGTTCAAGTCTGTACGCAAATTACAATATACCCAAGACAGCAAATATGGATAATGCCTTCCAGTGTTGAGTTTGATATCACTTCCAAGCTGTTCGTGATGGATTACTTCCTTTGCAATCTTTGACACCTGAAAACTAGGGAATACTAAACTCCGATTGCCGAGGATTGCGCTGGATCCTGATGGCTGAAGACGTCCGTTGGAGGATGGCTGATGACTGATGACTGCTGATGGCTGATGATGGATAGACCAGCCTTGAACTGAGGCAGCAGGAAATCCACGGGCATAATAACTCCTGTGAATTCTCCCAGTGCCAAGGTTCAAAGCCGCCAATTACTTCTTCTTGCTGGAACAGCGGAGCTCGAGAAATAGACATCACACGTGATGCTTATTTTAAAACCTTTATTTATTTACGTCCATTACGTTACGTTGCAAACAGGGTGCAACAGGACTAACCTGGCAGATTTTTCATGCTTATTTGGGGTAAAAGAGATGAATGGCTAGAACTTTCGGCCAGCCTACTTGTATTATGTAGTATGCACTGTCTCTTTTCCTAAGCATTAGGAAAGATGGGATGGTGTAAAGGGCAGACGTTTAGTGGGCTGGTCAAATTGTCTATTCATTAGCGATATGTAAAATAAATGTTTGTATTTTATTTTTTTTCAATCAATTTTACACCAAAATCTACCCCAATAAGCTCAGCAAATCGCTGCTTAAAGTCTATCATCCCATTACAACCTGTTTCTACGCGAGTTCTTATATTACTACATTATAGTTAATAATGCACTCTGATTATTTAATAATCACTTGACAAAAACATTATCTATTTCTAGAAGAAATTTTTTTGTTTTAACCATAAATAACAATTTTAACATTTTTATTTGATTTATTATTTTAATTATAGTATATACAATGGCGTTCCTCATTCTCTGTGGAAAGGGTAGGCTGTGTGTAGTTTTTCAAGTTCAGGTATAAACTGCGCATTGAATTTTTTTTAATTCACTTTTATTTTGTGGCCAATTGAATAAATGCGAGTACAAGTTCCTTACCAATCGGATATTGATAGAATTATTGATTGGAGTAAGAGGAATCAGATTGAGTTCAATATTTCTAAATGTTTCATTCTTTCTTTCACAAGGGCGTGTCATACTTGGTTTTACCGGTATAATATGAACGCCCGAAGTTTAAAACGTGTCTCCACTATGAAAGATCTTGGTATCGTGTTTGATAGTAGACTGACATTTCATGCTCATATTGAAGTCACCTGTAGTACTTCATTAAAAATGCTGGGTTTCGTCCTACGTATTTCAAGTAATTTCAAAGACACTCGGGTTCTCATAATTTTATATAACTCGCTAGTAAGGAGTAGGCTTGAGAGTGGGTCGGTGGTTTGGAACCCACATCAGGTGAAGTATTCCCTAATGTTGGAGAGAGGTTTGAACGGTTCATTTTTCTTAGAGTGAGAACCGCTTTTCAGCCTTCACGGAGTGCATACCACCGAGTTTATATATTTTAAAATTTTATTCATTAATTCTTTATATGCTATTTTTATTCTATATTATTTAATTTTGATTATCACAAAATCGCTATTTTTTGTAATTTATTCAGATTTTGTAATTTAATCAGATTTTATAATTTAATCAGATTTTGTAATTTAATCAGATTTTGTAATTTTATCAGATTTTGTAATTTAATCAGATTTTGTAATTTTATCCGATTTTGTAATTTTATCAGATTTTGTAATAGTATCATTATAACCTGAATACATTTTAGCTTTTACTATTGTGACTGTTTCGATGTTGAAAACCAAATATATCAAAATTTACGAGATGCATTATTATTGGTGAATTTATTAACTGTTGTAAGCGCATAAAAGATAACAAATATCCCACAAAAAGCAATAGGCTAAACATTTGAATACTAGCACTCCTTGGAATAATATTTATAGTTAAAGAAACGATTATCTATAAAACAAAATAATGGGTAATAAACTGCAAAATTATTACACAACTATTAAAAAATGCTTGGTTTTCTGATTAAAGATAGCAGAATAGAATGATTTTTCCGTCTATTTTGATGCATTTATATTTGCATAACAAGTTTAAATTAATGATTTTTACAAAAATAGTTAAAAATGAGAAATTAGTAACCTATAACCTTTGTTAGAAACCATTATAAATATTCATGTTCTTAACATAAGCGTCAGGACGTAAATAAAGATTCAGAAGTTACGACGAAAATTAAATTAATTAGACTGCATTTACCACATTGGTGCAGACTGACTTTATTGGTACTTTATTTTTTGAGTTAGATGCTAGTACTTTGCGAAAAATGTAAAATTTTCCAAAGTGCTTTTGTGAACCCGCGTGCTTATTTACGATTATTTAAATTAATATAATGAAAACCCACGGTAATTAACATCAATTTACCTTTATAATTTCTTCGTTTTCTAAAATTTTATGGAAGAAGCCGGGGACGACCTAAAAAGACATGGCGCGATCAAGTGAATCAAATACTTCAGTTGAGTCATATCAGAAGTCGGAATAATATAAGAGAATATATGAGACGATGTATGAATATGAATGAAGCAAGAAGTGTATGCCAAGATTGAGTTGTCTGGCCATCCGTCCTCTCTGCATGCTCCTGCTGCGAAACGGCGTGTGATTAGTAGGTTTCTAAAATTATTTCGTTTTTTTTTTCAAAACACGTATTCTGGCTTAGTAAAAAAAATCATTCAGAGTGGGAGATGTTCTCAGTACCGCCCTGCCGAAATGTCACAATTCTGATTTGAAACATTGCTTGATTTGGCAACCAGACCTGAATAGCCAGGTACTTCGAAACCTCCATCTTCTCCATCTCCCTACCCTTCCCCACTTCTTTCAGCCTCACAACATAATCAATTTGGAGACTCCATAGTTTCAGTGGCTGTAGAAAGTTGGGACTCTTGTTTTCCTATTTCTAACAAGGACTAACCAAATTTTATTCAAACCAAAAACGGTTAATGCGTTTTTAATACCCAAGATAGAAAACAATACATTATTGTCAGATTGAATATTCATTCGAGTAAAATATTATTATACTTTGAAGTTGTTGAGACTCTCGAGCCCTGACTCTAAGTTGCTAGGTAAACACTCGTCTCGTCTCCGAGTAGCTCTTCTATGGAACACGTCTCGAATCTTAAACCAATATTATCCTTAGTTTAAATTTACTTTGACTTCTGTAGAATCTGTAGCCGTAACGGTAACCCATAGCGTCGTGCATATAAAATACACTTCACATATGCCCATCATTTATCATTAGACCAAAATATATTTGTTCGATCGTTTAGAGACAAGAAATTAAATTGTATTTCATTGCGTGATAATAAGTTCGAAAAAAATATATTTCCCTTTAGTCGCATGTTAATAAATGTTTCTTTTTTATGTATGGACTTTGATATTTTCAGTTCTGTTTTTTTATGGAATCAACAAGCTATTTAAAATTTATTCAGTTATGTTACATAATCAGATAAATAATTGTCATGCATCTGGTGCAATGATGATTGCCAACATCCGATGGGAGAGGGCACTACAATAAGAAGAATTGTAGAATCAGAGCCACATGGCTCTGATTCTACAATTCAGCCAGGGACTTTTCAATTATCCATATTTCCTTTTTTTCACGACATTTTCAAGAATAATAAATAGGTAATTTTAAAGAAACTGGTATTATTGAAGATAGAAAGGAATAATAAATACCATTAAATCGTTCAAAATACAGCCGAATTGTTGGGCACGAGAAAAAGTTTTAAAAATAACCCGTTCTCCTCAGGAAATTCTAATCATATGCAATTGCCGGCACGCGTTTGGCTTGCCTCCTGGCTCTACATATTTGTCGAAGAGATCAATAACGATATTTAATCGACGCACCTTCTATTTAAATTTTAGTGGAACAAACATGGCATTCGAAACAGATGTCGATGTCTTAAAGATGGCAATTCATCTGTAGAAATTCCCTCAGATTCCACGAAATGGGATTTCTATGAGTCAAATATTTATTAAAAATTATTAAAATAGACCAATCTGAAGATACCCGTTGTAAGGTGAAACCGGCCTGGTCTTTAATAAAGAATGGAATAAAGTTTTAAAGGTTCTCAATAAAAAAAAAATTATAAAAATCACACACTTAATTAATTGCCAGTTTAAAAATTAGAAATACATGCTTTTTTAAAACAAAAAAGTAAACTATCTTCGATTTCTCCACAGATTTTTTATTCCAGACAAAATATTCATTCAAAGTAGCTTTTTATCTTTCAATTTATTAATAACTTATTGCAGCTTATAAACCTTATTGTAATTTTTGATCATCGAAGAAGATACTTTTTTTCGGTTTCATTTGAATTTGTTAATATTATCTTCTCCAGTGATTGCTTTTTATCTCTTTCTCACGCCCAGAATATTAGACGACCAGAAGTCAGCAACACAAGAGTGTCAAATAATTCTTCTAACAGGTCTGCACAAATCATTTGGCTATGAATAAATAATTTACATACATCCTGGGCGACAGAAATTCTTTGAAAATCATCGTCTGATCAACATCAGCATACGAGCATTCACTGCCAGTGTCCAGTCCAGGGCCGACACGGACCCAAACGGCGCCTGGTGTAAGTAACATTTTGGCGCCCTTGTCAAAATTTAAAACCAAAGCGAGCAATTTTAAGTTTTTTCTGAGAAAAAGTCAAATACAGCACTGAAAGAATGAAACGGCACTATGAATTCATAGCTCGGTATCACTCTTTCCTTAGAACATTCGCCCGCGTAGATGCCTATATACATTGGTTTCGCGCGTATTCACATAAAAAAGTTGCTTAGTATTATAGCCATCTCATTTAACACTGTGTTTTCTGCATCTGCCTCGTTTTCTCACACTAGTGAATATTTCGGAATAATCTAAGTTCCATAGGAACGATGATTGGTTTGAGGTGTTAGTATTATTTTCGCGCGCTCCGCACCTATGGTATTTTACATATGTTTTTTTTACAGTTAAATTTTAATTTAGTTACATTTTAAAAGTATATATATTTTACTAGGTATATAAGCATCGGGCACGTTAACACAAGCTTAAGTAGTTATTACTGTAATTAATAATATTTAGAGCGCTTTTTTTGTAAAAACTAACCTCAAGGGCACTGTAAGAGCTGGTATTTTCAGCGCTTTGGCGCCTTGAGAAGTCGGCGCCCGGAGCGGACTGCTCTAATTCCGCCAGCACAGAACCGGCCCTGCCAGTGTCCTTTGTCCATTGCCAGTCTCGCTGAGTGTCGGCGATACGCGCTGCATGGGAAGTGACTTCACGAGGTGTCGAGCATACAATGGGACGTGATACTATGTTCAATATTCTAAGTACAAAAGGTTGAATTAATATCTTATTGAATCGTATCGATGCGGCGCAGGAATAATTCGCTATGTTTGACCGATTTAATAAAAAAAAATGTGTTGATTGTAGGTGTACAAATATATTACTTTGTTTATTATAACTATTGGAATCGGCGGTAAATCAACCCTCGTACCAAAACTGGAATGTTTTACAAAAAATCCGTTTTTATGTTTTATGAGACACCTCGCAAAAGTTTCGATTGCTTGTAATGAGTAAAACTATGGCATCGTCATTCACGGGATGACAAAAAATGAAATTTTTGTTACAGTATTTAATTTGACTATTTTAAAAATGATTTATAATTTGCTTACCGCAGTCAAAATCACGCGAAACAAACGTGGAGGGCAGTGAACTAGGCTGGTGTCAAAATGGGTGTTACCCAATTTCGATGGCTAAAGGCAAAGGTTACATGTTAAGCCAAGTATATTAATTCTGACGTTAGTGGATGATGTCAAGATAAAGCAAAGGGGTAAAAGATGGGGATGGTTGTGAAGTTAGGTATCTGGATATTTAGATCTACCATCGAAGCTTGCGAAACAGAGTTAAATTCATTTTAAGAAAAAAAATCTTTAAGTGGTGGTCTCTCTCATAAGCGATTCGGAAAATGTTTTTATTCTCAGTGAGAATTCTGAAAAGAGATAAATAAGTTATTTCTTCAAACGATTGCTAACTTTGTGGCGTCATTATTAATTAAATAATTAAAAATGTAATTCGTTTACACCATTTTTGACGGCCTCCATGGTCGAGGGGTAAGGCTCTCGACTACGAATCCGAAGGTCGCGGGTTCAAATCCCGGCGTGCGCAAGTAATTTTTATTTAATTAATTTGTGTTGTTTCACAATTAATTCATTTAAAAATAATATATAGTATATTTGCGCACGTTCCAGAGTGGAAGATACTCTCAGTATCGCCCTGGTGAAAGACCACCATTCAGAATTGAAACGTTGCTTGAAATGGCTTTTAGCCGTGTTTGGTGACCAGATCTGAATAGCCAGGTATTTTCCCACCTTCCTTTTCCCCTTCTCCTTCCCCTCCCCAATACCTTCAGCCTCACAACATTCCCCAATTGGGGATGCCATAGTCTTACTGGCTCCAGACGGTTGGGAGCAGTTGGGACTCTTGTGCGGTACTCATATAAAAAATAAATAAAAAAATAATAAAAATAAATAAATATCTCTACATGTTTCGATAGCAATGCTATCATCCTCAGAAATAAATGAATACTAAAAAATAATTTCAAGTATAGACAAAATATATATTCCTGAGGATGATAGCATTGCTATCGAAACATGTAGAGATATTTATTTATTTTTATGAAGGTGGTGAAAACGAAGTACATTTTTAATTATTTAATAGATAAATAAGTATTGGTATATAACAATAATCTTCGTTCTGATAAATAATTTGAAAATATTAGTTAATGTGGTTTACAAAATTCAAGTAGTTGTAGTAACCAGTAAAGAATTGCATATTAGTGAATAATAATTGTGGTTTATTTTCAGAGTAGCTAATACAAACAGTAAAGACTATGTTCTGCATAGTTGATTGTACAAGAATGGCTAATAATTTTAATTAAGTTGTCTATAAGCTAAATCGTCATCTGCCCGGCAATGGCTGAATAATCAGCAGCGCGAATGGCAGCAATGACAATGATTTATATCTCAATCAATAGACCACATGTCCATAACACGGGAACACGATTCGAAACCACAATACGAAGAACTCAACACCTGTTCTGCGTTTTTGTAATTTCCGCATTGGCCTACAATGTGGCTACAACGTCGCTTATTAGGAGGGCGATAATTATCCGATCAATGTTGCATTTCTGTAGAATAATACGAGTATAAACGGATTTCTGCAATATAATATAGGAGCATTAATGCCAGCGGCGGTTTTCTCTACGGAACCACAGCAATGTCTTACAAGCTGTCGCGTACCCAGTATTGTTTTGGGTTAAGGATGGTTTGGATTAGATTAAAGTAAATATAGTCCTCCTTTTTAGTGACAGGTTGAAGAGTTCTCCTCCTTATCGATCAGGCGTTAGTGAAGTTCTCTTTTTTACCGACACTCGTTGAAACATCGTTAGAAGCTCATTTATTTATTATTTAAAAAAACGTTTTAAAAAAAAAAACTTGTTTATTTCAATACATTTTCCTCTTCTATTCACATAATAACAAATTACAAGGCTAATAAGGCAATTTAGGATGTTTTTCATAGACCTCCTCACTAGGGGTTCCTGTGCTGAGGCAGACTCGGTTTTATTTGAAAATTGATTGTTTTAAGCTACTACGATATTTTTTTAAAAATGCGGGATAACTCCTCTTCTTTAATATCTTAGAGAAAGGTTTTCATTTGGTTTTTTGTAATCATTTGTATTTTTCAATTTTTTCCATTGCCGATGGGAGTGAATTATAGAACTTATGGTATAGGAGAGACGTTTAGAGTTCCTTTACCAAAAAGCAATTTTAAATTTGGGTATATTCATAATGTCATTCTGGTAAGCGCTTGTCTTGATAAAATTGTATTTCTCTGTTTTTTAACATACATTCTAATTTATGTTTTGTATGGGATAATTTAAAATATTTCTACGGAAACTGCGCCATTACCACCATATTTCGTCAATAAGAGCGAAATCCAGAACGCACCTATGGATAAACCGTGCCAATGAGATACTTCATACAAAAATAATATTTTGTCTAGAATGGTGGAATGGACGTGTTTCTCTATCTTATGAGCTAAATCATACGTAAGGAAGGAGCACCGCTCTACATAGTAGCATTACATTGGTTACGTGACATTCGAACTTTTACGAAATTCATTAGATATCCTGATAAGAATTACTTTATTATTCTGCAGTAAAAAAATATTGTATTTTTTTAATGTTTTCCCACATTTTTACGATTTTTTGATGTTAGCATTATCTAAGCTAACAACAAACGAACAGACTTTTAAGTGAACAGTGATATGATTGAACGTTTTTTATCTCCCATTTGAAATGATCACGAACTACCATTGATTACTGTAGCATCGAGCTGCATATTATATGTTGCAGGAGAAACTACCGCTGCAATATAATAATGAGTTTAAATGAACCCCGCACACCTTGCACAATGTAAAGATCGTTAATAATTGCACTATAATTTTCTATTTTGTTATTTCATCGGGAGATAGCCTTTCCACACCATGGATAGATATTACGTAATGGCGATGATAGCATTGTTTTCTGTGCAACTTATTTGCATGGAAACAATTTAACGATTTTGTTTAATATCGTTCCCATTCATTTGAATATCAGGTAGTATACTTGTGGTTGTATGAAGTTTGATACTTTAATATGTCGTTGTTATAAATATATTGACAATGCATTTCTTTGGAAAATCATTCATTATCGTATTATGTCTATGAAGGCTGACAAGCCTGAATACTTGCAGGAGCTTAGCGGTACACATTCGTATTATATGTAAATGATGATATGTAAAAAAATATGTATTTTACGGTCATCTCCCAAAAATACATATTGTGTTGCAATTTCAGATAAAATGTTTAAAACTGCTTTCACTGGTTTTCAAACTGCACCCATTTTCATATATTTTGGGATTTATTTTAAATAATGTAAATATTACAGTTTGACGATTTTTGTCTTTTAAAACCTTATAGATTTTCCTAACTACCATAATTTCAACTCGGCAGTTTAGGGACATTTTGAGTGCTGGCTCTTCAGTATTTTCCTGTTTAAATACCATCACCATTCACAGTCGTAATGTCTCAATGCTTAAAATAACTTCGCCGTGTTTAGGGAATAGATCTGAACAGCCGGGTTGCTTTCAAACATTTACTTTTCTTTCTTATTCCCATTCGTTCTTCATCCTTTAAAACAATCTCATACCTTCATATCATTCAATTATTCACCAGTAGTCGCCTTTTTTAGTGTATTTACTCGTATGTGTGTCGAATTCGTACAACTCCGTTTATTTAAAATAGACCAAACCTGAATTCGGAAAATTTAGTTCTAATCCTCAAATTTAATTCTATGAAATACATCCCAAAATATTTGAAAAAGGTGCAGGTTCAAAACTGGTTAAATTTTTTTTGAACGTTTTATCTTATATTCCGGTATGTAATTGATATGGAATTTAAATGATTACAGTTAAAGGATTACTGTTTTTGAACATCTTACATTTTCCTAATTACTCGCATAGAACATGAAGATAAATCATTAGTAGTATTTATTGATTTAGCAATCTGCAAAGTGTCCATTTTTGGGTGCTGACCGTTCACTTTGGGATGGGGTTCCATAAAATGCTAATATTTTTATTCGTTTTCCCTCCTTAAGTGTGAAAAGAGTAGTTTTGTTATTGTCACACGGGATTTAAACCTGCGACCTCTAAATCTAGAGCTAAGGAGCTTTTATCGTTGTCACAAAACTTTCAGACATGCTTATTTTTAAATCTTACGACTTATTTAATGAGATATTCATTTAGAAGAATTATTATTTATTCAAATGATCCGGACCACAGATTAAAAAATCCTGAATAGGGGATGTCTAGGTCCATATCCTCTTTGGGAGGTTACTGTGGAGGTTTTTTTGAGAAAAACAGGAGTAAATCGTATTGTAGGAGGGAGGAAACACAGAAGCCAAACAATTGGTACAGTTTTTCGTATAAAGTATTAAACCAGCCTCGACAGTTCCGCTAGAGCAAAGGGTAAACATTGCAGATCATCGTAAGTATTATTGTTACCTGATTGAGGAGTGAGGACTCTTCTCACCGAGTGCCCTCCTAAGGCAGACTTGAGACTTGAAATGACTAATTAGGATACTTCACAGAATAGTTACGTAAACGGGTAGGTACTCGTTTCTCAACTGGCGTGCATAAAGTAAAATGTATAATTCGGACTGCATTTTAATGATTTAGCAGATTATTTACATTTTATTATGATAATATAAATCAATATTATGTATACTCGTATATTTACCCATTGGTTAATCACTTAATCCTTCCAGACAGCCATCACTTACTTATACGATGTGCGATTATTTGTTTATGGAATAAAATCATTAAATCACACTGCCCAAATATTCCTTGTGAGATTGCTTTCAACCATTTATTTTTAATCGGATAAAAAGCTTACGCAAAGATATTAATTAATTTAAGTTCATTATTTTAACATGATTTGGTCTACATATTTGGGTTAACCTCAAACTGTTAAAAAAAAGTATTAGTTGGAACGTAAACTGCATTTTATATAATATAGCAACCATAGTTTCAATACTACATACTGCGCAAAATCTTTTTTCTAATTGAGCAATTGATGAAACGAAACCAACAATATAGCATCTTGTCTGCTTTCGATATTTTAAAGCTTGATAGCTCACGATGGAAGCCTTGGTGATGAAAGTCTTATGATTTATTGGAAATACAACAAAAAAAAATCCAAGAGTAGAGATCATTTTAAGAAAAAAATTTCGTCTATCCTAAGAAGCTATGAAAAGCACTGCTTTCAATTAAATGACCTAATAAATAAAATAAAAAATTACATATGCCTCAAAGATTTCTACTTAAATTCTCTTCAATTTTTGTAGAATTTCATTGAAATACTGTATTTTTAATTTTTTTTAACGTTGCGCCACTTGTGTCAAATAAGTGGAACACACTAATGTTGAACAAGATAATATTACAAATAAATATGAAACAGAAAAACAGAAAGTAAAATTAAAAGGGTAACAGTCCCAACTGGCAATCGAAACAAAAACCTCTTACATACCGGGACAGCACTCTTCCGTTGAGGAACTGAGACCTAATTATTGTCTATCATTTTTATCGATTTCAAATTCCAATTTAAGAATTATCAATATTGCCTTCCAGTAGTTCCCCCTTTTGTGTGGTTGCAAAGTTCTACCCGAATATAATATTAGGTTTCAAAAAAGCTAAAGTCAATAGGAGTTGAATATGTGTACATCAGAAGCTTTAATAAAAGAACTGGGAATGCCACAAGGGTCCGTCATGGGACCACTTTTATTCAACATTTACATAAATGATATCATTTACGTCATTTTATATGATGTAGATAGTGTCTTCGATCTGATTTTAATTTAAATGAGGCATCTGTTGGCTTTTCTATAAGACTACAATTAATAATCAATTTGTTGGAAAAACTTATTAAAACTTCACTATACCTGATCGCAAATGGGTTCTATTCCCAGTTGCGACCGTTACAATTTTATTTTCTGTTTCTCTTTCTGTTGCATATTTCATTGAGATTTGTCAATATTATCGACATTGATTTAAAAATACATATATAAATAAACAGCGATAGAGTATTAATTCACAAACTTTTGAAATCTCTTTATAAAAACACGTTTAAATAATTTGAAAGAAACTCACCATTAATCTTCACTTATTTCTGATCTCCTGTCTGCTTCTCGAGGTGGTCCTGTCAAATCTGCAACCAAAACACACAACAATATGTTAATTCACGGGCATTATTATATTAATTTAACCATTCATCATTATCGTAACAGTTAGAGAGGATGATTTACGGATCACGGATGAAGGATTTACTGCCAGAGGTCAAAAGGTCGCACTTTTAAATGTCCACATGCTTTCTTAAAGCGAATGCATAAAGCTTTTAAAGCGCTGGGATTAAAAAGATGGCCTTTTTTAAGGCTTACGTGGTTGAGCAGTAAAATTCTTAGTACTGGGTACGGCAAACGAGACTTCAAACACAACATAAAAAAAAAATATTTTTGGACATGAATGTATCTACTTTGCTATTATTTTTATTATGTACACCATGTTAAATCTTGCAGCATGATGTTATTTTTATTATAATACAATGTCTTTAAAAACTCATCAAATTTTAAAATTTGTTAAGTTTGAAAATAATAATGAAGTTGGGAAGGGAAGGTAGTAAGAAATACCTGGCTATTCAAATCTGGTTAGTAAGCATTGCTAAAACTATTTATTGAATTCCAAAAATTTTCAACTGCCCGGAGCAAATGGGATTATGGGGTCCCTGGGGTCCCCATCGTGGTATATTGTGAGGCTGAACGGAATGCGGAAGGGAAGAACATTAAGAAGAGGAAGATTAAAAGCACCTAGCGATTCAGATCTGGTCACAAAACATGACTAATGTCATTTCAAGCGGAACTGTGTTTCGATTCTAAATGGTGGGCTTTCACTCGGAAGATTCTGAGAGATTATCTACAACTCTAAATATATTCTATTGTTTATTTTTTTTTAGTTACTACAAGATAATAGTGAGGTAATTTTTCTATTTTATTTCTACTCATAACATCAAGCCCTAATCTGGGCGTTATAGCCCCACTGGCTCCGGGCAGACACATTTCACAAGGTTCGTAGCATAATTATTATTCTAGAGAAATTATCATACAAGATAATTTTTTGAGCCTTTGGGTAAGAGTTGTTCAAGCGGCTTGTTACCGTTATTCAGATAACCTTTCGCGGAAAGCCTCATTAAGAATAAGATCAAGACAGGTACGCCTATTGCGTCAATCAGCCTCGGGAGGCGGCTGCTCGGTGATAACACCGGAGAATGCAATGCAAAATGGGCAAAATTTAAAGGTTGGAAATTCAACTTGCTTTTTACAATTTGAAAAAATATCTATTTTTAAACATACGCAATGCTTCTGAATCATTCTATTTATAAACTACCTCTTGGAAAAAAAATATTACTAGAAAAAGCGTTTAAAATTTGTAGGAACTAGATCCGAACAGCAAATATCATATTGTGTACTTTCCAAACAACTATTCCACATCAACTTCCCTTCATGTTGCTTGGAATAACAAGGTTCCATCTAATGTCCTGCGAAAATAGGCTTTAAAGAGAGCTACTTCAGAGTGCATTATCGCATAACATTGCCGTGTATGATAGAACATTGTTACTCCAATGGTTCATTGCATATCTCCCAACAATCCGGATTTGCAGTTGTCTTTTCATATTTCATTTGAGGTTCGTTAATATTATCTGCAATGATTAAAAATAATGTATTAACAAATATTAGATTGAAAAATATTAAATTTATTTACCCGAAAATGTTTTTTTCTCTTTTAGGGAAACAAATGACACGGTTTAGATTATTTGGTTAATGATCAATGAATTAAAACGCGTATTGAAAAACCGCCCCACTTACATAACAATATTATCCTACAGTTCACCAGTTCATATAGCACCTGCCTATAACGGCGCTCCTAGTAGGCTAGTATTCATTTTATAGACCCGGTACTGTATAGCGATTGTCTGGTCAGCGGGTGATAAGTAAGTCTACCTTAGGCTAACCTTCCTCTAACCAACACACGCCTCCACATCTGGCGGATAGCTGTTCAATGAAAAGCGAGCTTATCCGTCAGTTAGTTAGCCATACAATACCTGCAATAAATTATTCACATTTGAGCTTTAAATTAACGGGATTATGCCTTGATAGGTGATACAATGGAGCGAATTACTGCCTGATTTACGATTCATAATTCAGTACATATAGCCTTCTATATCACTGCAATATAGCGAATGTTTTTTTTAATTTTTTCAAGGATTTTTTCGCAAAACGCTCCATGAAAATTTATCAGCTAAAATTCATTATTTCTGAAAAATTATACGAAAAAAATCACGTCATAAATATATCTTCGAAAAACATCGTAGCGTTTTTTAGTACAGTTTTATGATAACAAACAATATAGCTTTTGACGTACTGCGTGGAAAAACATCGTACAGTTTTTTAGTACAGTTTTGTGATAACAAACAATATAGATTTTGACGTACTGCGTGGAAAAACATCGTACAGTTTTTTAGTACAGTTTTATGATAACAAACAATATAGCTTTTGACGTACTGCGTGGAAAAACATCGTACAGTTTTTTAGTACAGTTTTGTGATAACAAACAATATAGATTTTGACGTACTGCGTGGAAAAACATCGTACAGTTTTTTAGTACAGTTTTATGATAACAAACAATATAGATTTTGACGTACTGCCTGGAAAAACATCGTACAGTTTTTTAGTACAGTTTTATGATAACAAACAATATAGCTTTTGACGTACTGCGTGGAAAAACATCGTACAGTTTTTTAGTACAGTTTTATGATAACAAACAATATAGATTTTGACGTACTGCGTGGAAAAACATCGTACAGTTTTTTAGTACAGTTTTATGATAACAAACAATATAGCTTTTGACGTACTGCGTGGAAAAACATCGTACAGTTTTTTAGCACAGTTTTATGATAACAAACAATATAGCTTTTGACGTACTGCGTGGAAAAATACCACATATCAAGAAATGGTTTATCGTTGTAATTCTCAGTTTTGGTTAGATTATTATACTATTAACGTGTGTATCTGTACAAAACAATTATGTTTTGAATGTAGTTTTTTTTCTTCTAAGGATTTGTGGTCACTTTGTGGTGTCATTATTAAAAAAAATAGAATCAGAATAACTTTATTTAGAGAACTTTTTTTGAATGAATATCACAATGTTTCGAAAGCAAAGCTTTTCTAATCGGGATAAACATTAGAAACACAAATGAAAATTAACAATAATGAGATGAAAGTTGGCAAGTAAATTTATTAAATTTATTTTGTATTTAATTTATCTCTTAAATTTATTTTCACATTGATAAATGTGTTTGGAACAGAATTAATGTAGATTTCAATAATTATAACTTTAATTATTTTATTTTTTATTCCTTCTAATTTTCATGATTTCATTTATATTAGTGATAAAAATAATTTCTTTTTAAAATTGCTAATATGTATTTATTATTTAATATTTTATAATACTCTTTATTTTTTATAATTTTTTACAATTTGAATTAATTACTTACCTACTTTCATCAGTTATTGTTAATTTTTGTTTATGTTTTTAATTTATCTATTTTTACGCTATTTTTTCTATTTTATCATTTGTCTATACTTGTCATTATTTTTAGTATAATTTTTATAATGATGAGGAAAGCTTTGCTTTCGAAACATATTGTTATTTATATATTACAAAGTGGTGTAGGCAAAGTTATCCCTTATAATTTATTTTAAATATTATTTTGGTAGATACTTTGCGAACGAACATTATATTAAGCTTAGGTAACATACCATACATATAAGAATACTGGTACTGGTATATGTTTGCTCACACCATAAATGTTCCATATTTGGCATCATGAAATGTAAGCTATTTTATCTTTATCGACTTTTTAACGTATTTGAAAATAAACTGTATTATCTTTGTTTACACCAGCATATTTGACTTAAACACTTGTTTACAATTTTTTGTCGATAAAAAAGCTATGATTGTTTCTGAAACATGTTGACTTTAAGCTTTAAAAAAATTGTATTGGCAAAATAACGTAATTATTATAAACATATCGTGGTGTAGGTTCTATTTTTTAACAGGTTGCTTTTTGCCCTGAAAAAGGCAGGTATATAAAATTTTCTTCATGCTTTATGATAAACATATAAAAATTAGATATTTGATGATTTGTAATTTTTCTCAGAGAACGTCGATTTTAATATTCTTCTAACTTTTGAGGAAAGACCGAGTTTCTAGTTAGTGGCGTAAAACCGGGTGCCCACTGACAGATACTTCTATCTTTGGTCCGTTAAGTGATGATATTTATTCATAATTGACGATGGAATAATCAGTCACCGCAGGCTAAGTAAGTGCATGTTAAATGTGTAGAATAATCGTTCACGTACGAGTATACCAGATAATTTTGGCTATATTTAAGGTTACCTACGAGCCAGCAATAAAATCTAAATTTTATCTTAGATCGATTAGACATTTGAGCTCAATCATTCCACTTAATAGGTAATGATATTAATGATTAATAAATTGCTGGTATTAAGTTGAAAATATTGATATAACCTGTTGGGTATCCCGTACTAAATATGCATAACGATGGTTATTTAAACCTGTAGAAAAGCTCGCATTTCATGACCCCGCTGCTTGACAAAATTTTAAATGTTTCTTTGATGTACTTAAATATAATGTGTATTTTAATGGTTTTACTCTACAAAATTAGTGTGAAGAATAATTTTAAAATGTCAATTAGAAATTTACAACTTTTAAATTAGAAAAGTATAAAGTTTCTCTAGAGAAGTTTATTCAAGCTATATGTATCGAAATATATCACAAAAGCTAAAGCTTAACCCAATATTTGAAACTTATTTCATAGACCTACTAGCAAATTTTTTTTTTGGAATAAAGTTATGAAGTTTTGAATTCTTGCTTGTCGTTTGTGTCCCATAATTGATTTTACAGCGAAAATAATGTCTTGTGGCGAATATTACTATCTCTAAACAAAGAAATAAAGAAACATTCATTTGAAAATTCTGTTTCATTCAGAACATTTATTTTTTCTAAATATATCTAAATAATAAGGTTCTTAAGTGGGTACCTACCTGTGTTCACCATTTTAAATGTGTACTAACCAAACCAATCTTTTTATTTTGAATATGTAATCTGTGGCTAACAAGAATGGTATATTTATGGGCTAACCTCAATACAACATGATGGCTTCAACGTTTTTCGTATTAATTTAAAAATGTTATACCAACAGTTTTACATATTGGATTTTCGGCGAAACTGGTCAAGTAATTTTCTATAAAATCGAGGAAAGACAAACAGACAAACATTCTTTTTTATATATAATGCTAAATTATATTTTATTGACCTATATATTAAAGCCTTTCCCACTAGAGTAAAACATTAAAATATGGACCCAAATATAACTTTGCGGGTTTTTAACTCAAGCAGGTTGTTACTACAAGTGATTTATCTCAAAATTCTACGCGGGTAGTTAAGAAAATATCTAAGGTTTCAAAAAACAAAAATTCTCAAATTCAAATTTTTAAATTCGGAATTAAATGTAATACATCCCTAAATCTCTGGAAATAGGTACAGTTTTTTAACCAGTGAAAGCAATTTTACCATTTTATCTCATATTCCTGTACATATTTCATAAAGAATTTGAAAGAATTCAGTTTGAGGATTATTGTCTTTTGAAATCACTTTTTTTTTTTTAAATTTACTGTAGAGAATTAATAGACAAATCATTCGTGGTATTACTTGAGTTAGCAACCCGCAGAATGTTTATTTTTGGGCGCTGACAGTTAATCACTAAAATTGCCAATCTCGCACACTCGTATCATATTTAAAACTTTTATGAAATGTGCGTAAAATGTTTGCTCCATGAATAAGGCTGCATTTCAACGGGAATTTAAGCTGCAACCTTGCGCTAACTGACTCACACTCCAAACAGACAACAGAAAACCCCTTAAAGTTATATTTACACATATATTTCCCAAGGAACCGTTCGCTTTTCTCAATTCGTATTATGGCCACAAGCTATTTTTCCACCTCGGGGCGATGTTTTTTTTCTCAAGCATTCTGCAAGACAGATGGCCGTCCATAAAATTAACATTTTATCTTTTTCTGACTAACAGTAGCTGCTCCTATAAAGCGGTCATATATGGATATTGGTAACACCGCGTAAGGTGAGACAGGCCTACCATCATTCAGTTGTTCCCTATTAATTATCCCTTTAGGGGTTAATCAAGAAAATGTAAAAACACATCAATTAGAAATTCGTACCGAGAAACAATCCATAAGAGTATATTTGCCACGGTTAATCCAAGTTACACGAGAATTATCATAGTAAGAATATAAATTAATTCAACGGTGTTATATTTTCAAATGCCGATTGACTCAAAATAAAATTTACTCAAAAATCATATTTGTAAATGAGTAATCTTTGTGTATTCCAAATATAGCCACAAATGCATGTAAATTGTCTCGACAGGAGGCAGACCGTGATTTATTTATTAATTTAGGCCCATTACAGGCTTTACATGGACATTTACAAATAGCATTGAAAAGGTACATACTCGTATGTATTATAATAGATAATATAAAAAGAAATACATAATTTGATGCTTTTATCCAAAGTTAAATAGTTTCAAATAACATAGATTTGCTCAATGAAAAAACCGTACATGCTTATACTTTATTACCCTAATGCCATCTTCGAGGATGCTCTGACGTATTTTAAGGAGAGAAGGAGTGAACTTGGGTCTTGACGAGGCCCATATTGTAGGAGGAAGGAGAGGAGTTGAGTGTTTAGTTATATTAAATAAATTATTTGTACGTGCAAAAAGATCGCTCTCCTCCAAAAGCGTAAATAATAATTTGCTCAAGTTATTCGTTAGAAACTACGGGAATTTTTTTTTTGAAAGAATTGTAGATACTTTCAGTATCGCCCTGGTGAAAGACCAAAATTCAGAATCAAGTTGCCTAAAATAGTTGTATCCGTGTTAGTTATAAGATATAAATCATCACGTACTTTCCTTCTGAAGTTATCCAAGTTTCTGAAGGGTAAGTCTCTCGAATACGAATCCGAACGTCGCTGGTTCAAATCCCGGAGTGGTCAACTAAATTGTATTAAATTAATTTGTGTTATTTCACAATAAATTCTTTAAATATATATAGTATTTGTGCCCGTTCCATAGTGAAAGATATTGTGAGTTAATTGCAAAAAAAAATACGTGTTCTATTTTAAATGAAATAAATAAAGATACTCTCAGTACCGCCCTGGTGAATGATCACCATTCAGAATTGAACCGTTATTGAAATGGCTTTAGTCGTGTTTGATGACCAGATCTGAATAACCAGATTATTCCTCACCTTCCTATTTCCCATCTCCTTCCCCTCTCTATTACTTTCAACCTCACAACATACCCAAATTGAGAATGCCATATGCCTTACTCCAGATGATTGCGAGCAGTCGGAACTCTCGTGCGCAATTCAAATAAAAAATAAATAAAAATCTTCGTCTTTCTATCTCCATTTCACCATTACAGAATGATCAAGGAACAATTTATTATTTTGAAAAAAATCGCAACAACCATAATAAATTTAAAAATCAAATAAAACATTGGATACGTTACATAGTAAGATCTGAAACAGAAAATATATTAACACCAAATACAGACTAACACCGAAACCATTCAACTGCACTTAAAACACCTGACGTTAAAATTATTTTTATTGTTTTCATCAAGCACATATAATGTAAATTAATATTTTATAAATGAAATCCTCAGTACCGGATATCCCAGTGAGGATATCATTATTTTTTTTATTTTGTTATAAAAAAATAAGATAACAAAACATTATTATTATTATTATTATTATAGAAAATAATGGAAACAATTCGAGGTATGCGTTATTAATACATAGGTATGGAGTTTTTAAATTCTTGGCTTAACGTACTCAATGCTGGATATGATTACGCTGTAAGTACGAGTAATCTAGCAGAAAACAATGTTCTTATTGTTTTGGGTCATGGACTTGAAATAACACGATGGGCAACAAGCGACAAGGTTATAGTGCAATAATCATAAGGAAATGACTGCACCATAAATAGTAAGTTGATCTTGCGCCTCGAAACGTGGAAACTCTAGTCGAATTATAATAACGGTTATAAAAACTATAATCATAAACATAAGAGACGAGTGCAGGGCCGCCGCAAGGCGACCGCCGTCTGTGTGCGAGAGTAGAAGAATATCGTCGCTCCGAAAACAAAAGGGCATTTGTGCAAAAATTGTGTTTTGAGTACAACGCATTATAACTATTTGTGAAAAAATTACCTGTTTGTTTTTCAGTATTTTGAAATCTATTTATTTGTAAGAAACAAATATCTTTTAAAACGAATACATATTCAAAGGAAGTTTAATAAAAGGTAAGCCAACAAAGTTTCTTGTGCTAACAGTGGTTAAATACATATGTTTTATTTATGAAGCTAACAAGATAAAGAAAAAAAAACAAAAGACGGAAGGGGGGAGAGGAAGAGATTTTTAAAGATAAAAACACAGTTTTCTTATAAATTAACAAATGACAAATTTAACTGCATTCGTTTCGTAATTCCAAATAGAAAAATCGCACAAGTAACTCCTGGTGTATTATACATCCAAAACAATTATTGTCACTGGTAATAGTGTAACACATTTTTTTATGAAGATTATTTTGGTGAGAAATTAAAAAGGCAAATTACGAAAAACCCGCTAAGTTTATCGCATAAATATTTAAATTTTCAGATTAAAAAGAATGTGGAAGAATCATTTTACCTCCAGATTTCATTCTAGTTAATTTAAAAAATATATATTATTACCGTGTAAAATTCCAATTAATGTGGGGATTTGAACCCGCGCCTCCGGATTTTTAGCCAAGAATCATAACCATTCAATCACGGAAGCCGTCTCACAAATAAATTAATATGATAAATTAAACTTTGCAATTACTTTTGTGTGCATACTTGTAGATAATTTTTTTGTTAAAATTAATGGTAGCAAACGTGTCAGTCACGAAGGCCGTCGAATTAAATGGCGGCCTGTGAGACTGCGAGAGGCGCTTTTTTAAGTGGCCGCCACTTGCTCCGGCCGCCTGCGTGTACATCACACCTTACACAAAAGCTTGCTGCGCTCCTGTTTGCTTGTATATCAGATGCAAGTCTGGTTATTTTACAGATTAAATTAAAAGATATTTTAGCGAACCACTTGTCATATGGTTGTAAATATTCATAGTACAAGGTCATATAATATAATTACCCGAGATGCCCATAACGAGTCACGTTTTTATTTCAGAATTGCACTCTTGAAATGCCATCGGTGTAATTCGTACTTAAGTTTCCCCAACCTCTTTGGAGTTTTGTTTCCTGTTGCGTTATTTTTTGTGGCGCCGTGTATTTTCCGGATTTTTTTAGGGTAAATTTTTAATTGGTGATTAAACTCAGTCGTGATAGACAATAAGCAATAGTGTGAAATGCTTCAGGCTTTTTTTACATGCTCTATTATATGCCCCAGGAACAATATTTTCTTGTTATAGATGAGTTATTTTAGACAAAAATAACGAATTACATTCTCAGAAAATGAACTTTTTTTATTAACCCACAAAAGTTTCACTAAGCCGAGGCCAGTGAGGCTATGGCATCACCACTTTTAAGAAAATTATGACGATAAATGGGGTGAGGAAGAGGAGAGAGAGAGAAAGAAAGGGAAGATTGGGAATTTATAGGCTATTCCGACATAGTCACTAAACATATCTAAAGACATTTAAAGAAACGTTTTGATTCTGAATGACAGACTTTAATCAGAGTGTTACAAAGAGTATCTAGTGCTCTGAAATTCATTCCAAGTAAAAGGTTCGAATAATGTAGTGGACTCTCTGTGGAACGGGGTAAGTAATCATTCTATAGGGTGCGCCACGAGTTTTTGCATTTTTGATATCGCTCCCGCGGGAAACCGAATGACGGAGGAGCACGCATTAAGTATCACGCAAAAGCTCGGTTCTTGAGATAGTCTCTCGGTTAGATCGCTTCGCGGGATAATAACGCGCTTTCCGTGTAAAACAGTTTTACAAACATATGTGAATTCCTATATGAATTTTCGGCGCTTGTTTCGTGTTAAACCAGTGTCCCAATGTTAATTTAATAAAACACCGATCAATAAGTTCGAGGCGACCCTACATGAAGAAAAAGCCAGGGCATCAACAGAACAGGAGTGATGAGAATGTCGCGCGAGTCAACCAGTCTGTACGAGAAGCTCCGAGCCGGTCGGCGCTCAAGCGTTCGGCGGCTTTGGCGATACCTGAATCATCTTTACATCGAATATTGGAATTGAATTTATAATTACGCTCTTATAAGATCCAATTAGAGCAGGTTTTAAAACAAAATGATTTTATAAATTCTTCAAAAGATTGGTATTCACTTTGCGGCGCCATTATTAATAAATTAATTAAAAATTACTTTGTAATCACCACTTTATTAATATACAAATATCAACATGTTTCGAAAGCGATGCTTTCTTCATCGAAACGTTCTTCATCAGGAATATACAGAATACTATACATTCAGGAATATACTGTATATTCCTGATGATCCCAGAATATACAGTATTCTGTATATTCCTGATGAGAAATGCTTCGCTCTCGAAACATGTTGATATGTATGAATGAATAAAAAGCATATATTAATTCATTTGTAAAATAAAACATCCAAAATTGCTTTCACCGGTTTTCAAATCGCGCCTTTTTTAAGATATTTTGTGATGTTTTTTTTATGGAATTGAATTTGAGGATTCAAACTTTTTAAATGTGTTTTATTTTAAATAAATGAAGTTCTACGAATACAAAACATATAAATAAACTAAAAAAGGCGACTAACGATGAATAATTGTATGATATGAAGGAATGAGTTTGTTTTAAGGGCTGAAGAAAGTGACGAATATGAATAAGAAAGAAAAGTAAATGTTTGAAAATAACCCGGTCATTTAGATCTAGCCCCTAAATACGACGAAGTTGTTTTTAGCATTACGAAATTACGACTGTGAATGGTGATGGTATTTTAACAGGAAAATACTGAAGAGCCAGCACTCAAAATGTCCCCAAACATCACTTTTGCAAATTGCTAAGTTGAAATTATGGCAAATGAATTAAATTTCCTTTGTATTCTATATATAATATAATATGCATTGTATATATTCCTGATGAAGAAAGCATCGCTTTCGGAACGTGTTGATATTTGTATATTAATAAAGTGGTGAATACAAAGTAATTTTTAATTAATTTATTAAAATGATTTAATTTTGTTGAAGAAAAAATCGTTGACACAATGCTTCCCCAGTTTTACAATAACTTGTTTTCGGATGAGGCATATTTTTATTTGAACGGGCATGTTTATTAACAAATTTTTTGGTTCTGGAGTAAAGAAAATCCTAAAATAAAGCATAACAAATGAATGTTCACTTCTTAAAAGTGATTGTTCGGATGGCTGTCATCGAGTGGCATTGTCTGTCTTTACTTCCCCGAAGATGCTCGCGGAAAATCTGATAATATGCCAAGATGTTGACAGAATATCTTCTACCCAAGTTAAAGCGATTCCCTAAGTACTCCACTAGGACTTAGATGCAGCAACATGGGGCATTCAGCCATACACCCAATGATGATGGAAAGAAACGTTCCCAGGAAAGCTGATTTCGCGAAGATCCGATATCTCACGTTTCTCCCGACATGACATTTTTTTAATGGACTTTTCTTAAAAGTCGGTTTATATGATACGCCAGCCACTACACCTAAACTTAAGAGGAATATTCTTCGAGAGGTTGCTGATATTTTGCGGGATATATGTCAAAGGGTTTCTAAAAAAATTGGTGCCAGATTCGAGGAATGCCGACGGCGTGATTTGTCTACTTTTATTAAAATAAACAAACAAGCACCAACCGGTACCTGTCAATTACAGATTATGTATAATAATCTCTTTTAACTACTGTACTCAATTTTTTATTATTAGTTATTTTTATTGAGATTTTAAAACCTCATTTTAATATTTAATCATTGTAGAAAATAATATTAACATAACCTAAATGAAACGATAAAATAAAAGATTTCAGTCGCAGATGAAATGATGGGACTGAAATCTTTTTATTTTCTGTCGTTTTTCCGTTTTCGTATTTTATTTAGGTTAAGTTAATATTATTTTCTACAATGATTAATTATTATACTTTTTTCTAGATATATTATATTAAATGATAAATGGATTATTTATATAGCACCGTTTTCATGAATACATCACCTCAAAGGCGCTTATCTATATGCCTATATAACAATAATAGCTTTTTTTCACTTCTATTTTTGTTTAACAGCACTTAACATTAACTAAACTTGTCAATTTGACTGTTCTAGAACGGGATTTGTTCCTGGTTAAATAATGTGTGTTTCAAATAAATAAATATTATCATTATTTTTATTTGCATACAACTTTTCTATAATTTTTTTCTACGAGTTTTCAAAAGTGCAAAATACAAAATTGTTACATAATTTTTTGCCCTTGTGGATTCGAACCCACGATCCCTGGGTCCGGAGCCAGCGAGCTTCCTACTCTATAGAATGTATCTAAGGCTCTGCGAGCACAACAACTGGAATACAATGTAATACTATTATTTAATAAGTTTTATAGGCAATCTCGCATTAAAACGTCAACATCAAGTCAATCATGAAATAACTAGAATCGCTTAATAGAAAATTTATGCCATAATCGTGTTACTAATAAGAATAACTCGATTTTCCAGTTCTCGGCTTTGATATTTATTGAGCAGTGGGTCCTTCGCATAATACGGTAGCAACTCCACGGACCCGTTCTCCGGGATATGTGTTGGAATCTAGATTTAAATAATCTATAACTGCACTTGAATATAAATGTAAAACTAATTAGGTGTGTTGTTTATTTATTAAAAATGAAGACGCGATCTTAATGACCTAGTTTGCGAGTCGCGATCGCATCGCTTTAACGATATTGATAAATGGCATTACGATGTGTTAACTGAGAAATAATGAGAAAAAAATACAATCTTATTAAACTGGATGCAATAAGGTTTTTATATTGGCAATTGTAAGATATTGACTCAATATTACTTTTCAATACACTTAATACTTACGTGTGAAGTGTATGGAAAAATACGAGTTTTAAACACTTATATAAAACATTAAAAAAAATTATAAGAGCTAGATATATTAACTTCAGTCTAATACCAGTGTTAATGTGTAGCCAGAGGCAGGCCATGCACATATGCAAATACACACTGCCTACCCTACCTTCTTTGCATAAACATAGGAATATGGTATTCCATGAAATGAATCTGCACTACTATAAAAAATATTCTCGAAGTATCACCTGCAAATCACAGCTAATATAAGGTGTCAAACCCAGGAACTAAATATGAAAAATGAACCTCATTTCAAATTTAAGTCTTGACTCTATTCTACACAAAAAAGTTAATGCGTGCGCAATGCGCTTCAAGGGACGACTCGTTTGTGTTAGTGTCAAAAAGGCCGTGTCTTTCGGTAACGACACTAAATGTAGCAATCAGTGCCATATGTTGGTACGTCGATAAATTAATACATCTATACTAAGAAAATAATGATCATTGGTGTATCATGTTGTCTTTCTTTCAAAATATCTTCTGCGTATAAATAATTAGCGGAAAAAAATATGGAGATTTTATGTATAAAGTTTTTGGCTGGTAATATAATACCTGATATGGCTTAGGTAATTTCAGCCAACAGGGGATTGTTTGGGGTAATTTTATTTAATATCATTTATTTCGGGGTTTTTTCTACCACCTTCCATGACACAAACTCTGTGCACGCCACTGTGTACGGCAGTAAGCTATGGAACCAGCTGAAAAATGACGAAAGTAGATGAAATGCTATGGAGATGAGACACTTGAGGTGTATGTGTGGTATCATGTGTTAAGTCTTTGTTAGACTGTATAGGAATGAAGAGATTCTAAAATGATGACAGATCGATGTAATCGTAACGAGCAAGATAAAAAAAAGACGGTTAGATGGTGTGGAAAAAGAGCGGTGGATAAGAGCGCGAATAAATAGAAGAAGAAGCTGAAGATTCCCCAGATAGACGTAGTGCCTTGTTGGTCAATAGTTGATTCAGGTCATGTCAAGAGCACGGAAGATGTGCAAGGACAGAGATGTATGGAATTTCATCCACTATGCCTACCCCGTTTAATTTATATTTTATGAGAATTTTTTATGTACATTTCTGTTTATTATTCGTATACCAAAAGGTAAAGAAAATCATTAAAAAAATCTTTACAAATCCCTTATTTTTTGCAGGTTTGTTCTTAAAAATCATTGATAATTATTAGAGTATTCATTTTATATCGCTGCATACGAGTGGCTCAGCTCTCCACTCAATGAGCGATGGATGCAGATAATACGACTACCACCTTGAAAGACGATCTCTTAAATTAAATTTATTTAATTAATACCATGTTATTTTTGACAATTGTGTATTTCATTTTCTTTTCTTTATTTTTATGTAATTTTAATTTTTTTCTCTTAAATTAAATTATTTTAATTTATTCCATGTTATTTTTGACAATTGTGTATTTCATTTTCTTTTCTTTATTTTTATGTAATTATCGTTTTTTTCTCTTAAATTAAATTAATTTAATTTATTCCATGTTATTTTTAACAATTGCGTATTTCATTTTCTTTTCTTTATTTTTATGTAATTGCAATTTTTTCTCATATTCTTATCATATATATAAATATTATTATTTTACCTTTTTTATTTTATTAATTCTCTACTTATATTTGTGTATATTTAATTTTAATGAATAATTAATGGTTCCTAAGTATACAAAAAAATGGCATAGATCACATGATTCCTAGCTGTATAAATATGTTACCAGCTAAAAAAAAAACTGTATAAAAACTAAACAGTTAATAAATATATCGAACACTTAGCTATCTGAAATAAGTTATTTGTAGTATGGTAGATAATAAGGAAATATTATTTTATGTATGATTTATTAATATCATTTATGTTTTAATTTTTAAAATTTAAAAAATATATCTTTTTGAGTAAGATGCTTGAGAAATATTTATGTTTTAAGTTTGTTACATATGTTTTTTCAATGTTTTTATTTTAATTTTATATATATATATATATTGTAACCTTATCTGTAAAGTTTGAGTTTGAATAACAAACTCCCAAAACTACAAAAAAATAGTTTATCTTGACTTTTTGCATAGTATTTTTCTTTTGTAAAATCCGAATAAAAAAAGTAGTATGGCAGATTGGGTTTGGACTCTCCACCCAGTCCTGTTGGATTAAAAACTTAAATAAATAAATAAATAAAATTTGCAGGAATAGTGCAATATATTTGACCGATTTGATATTTACGGCACTCGGTTTAATTGGTCGGGTTACTTCAAATCCGCAAACAAACGAAGCGGCAATTATCTCAAATTATTGGCCAATAACAAAAAATAATAATACCTTCGATCTGACCTTCATCTTCGACATTAAATCAAACACCTTTCTCTCGGTTCTCGTTTTATTGAAAGGTTATCGTTATTCTTTACTGTTTCATAACCTGCAGTTAAAAAATAAAACAAAATAGTCTTATGATTAATAAAAGCGCGATGTGTTGAAATCATTGCGGATTTTTTACACTTGTAACGAGATACTGGAAACGATATGTCGATAGTTTGCTCAACTAGCCAATAGTTGTTGAGAAATCCTTAACTATACCTTGTGCGTATAATTTGAAAATATGTTTTGTGCTGAAGCAAACATGAGGAGAAAGATTTTAGCATACGAATTTTATAATTTGTAATTACAGCCTTGTGACAAAATGAAATATGTCACGATTTTGTCTGTCGTGTTAAAGCGTTTCGGTTCACCTTGAGTAAATTGTTATGGCGTTGATTCGCTTCTAATAGTTGAATTATGCTGCGTGTTTTGGTAGACACATTGACAAACAAGTGTACATAAATATATTTGTTTTATTTGTTGAGCGGTAAAGTTTGTCTCACCGCCCACTTTTGGACTTCCAAATCTCTTGAAATCTAAATACATACAATGAGACTGAGAGAACTCCCATTTCCACGGTAGACTCTATACTCCGATACGATCTTATCATCACTCCTGTGCTCCATTATGATAGCTTTTTGCTCTTGATACATAATTGATATTAGTTTTCGAAACTACAAGTGAAATTATACTATAATATTAAATATATACATTAATATTATCAAACTTAGTCGAAAGTATATTTACATGTTTATTATTTTAAAAAGAATTTGCCTATTGTAACCAAAACAAAAACAAAAAAATGTATTTCTATTCTAATTCTATCTGATTTACAAAACAAAATTAATATATTAAAACAAAACTAATCAATACACATCAATACTTGTACTACATCTAACACATCCACGTGAACACCTCAGCACAGGTTCTCCTAGTGATGTGGTCACGACACATATAACACTCCATTCACAGTATCACCTTTTAACTTACCTTACATTCAACCATACAAAACGCATTTATTATTGTTAAAAAAACTATAATATATAGATACTTTATAATATATAGATATAAATAAATAAATGAAAATAAATAAAATTTTCTCTTCTTTAAGTAAAAGGAATAAAAGCTGTGATATTTGAAAAACCATTACTTCCATCGTTATTGCCGTAGAATGTTGCTTGTGCAATGATGGACGACTTAGAAACAATAATTGAATGTCACAGTTACGAATATACAAGCATACGAATATATTACAAATAATTTTTAAAGTTAACTATTAAACGTGGCATTAGGTCGTACAATGACTTCAGAGAGTACATAAAGAATAAAAGTTCACGAAGGATATAAAGTAAAAGATATGCGTACAAGTATTGTCCTGGCAAGAGATTTAGTGGTGATATTGAGAATTAAAACGGTAATTTATATTCAATCATTGTAGAAAATAATAAAAAATTGGTTAATTTTTTTTTGTTATTAAAATGAGGTTTTTAAATCTCAATAAAAATAATTAATTATTAAAAATTGAATTCGGTAATTTATATTTAAAATTTGCATTTTATTAATTTATACATAATTTTAAAATTTTAAGGTAAGGTATAAATACAAAAAACAGATATATACATTATAGAATTTTTTTCATAGTTCTCCTCACTAGAAGATCCTGTGCTGAGGCGAACTAGGTGCTGAATAAAGGGGTTTCAGCGACTTCTATATATCAACTTCAAGGTTTTAGTAGGGTATTTCCAGTAATTTCTATGAAGTTGTTTTAAGAATGCTAGCCAGTTCTTTTTCTGATAATTTCTTAAGCCAAGTTTTGCTGGACTTATGCAATTATTGATTGAATTAAGTTATTTGATACTAAGTGGGAGTTTATTGTATAATTTTACAGTTAAAAATAAAGAGCTTCTTTGTCCAAAGGTAAATTTTTTCACCACAATATTTCAATCCATCCCAAAAAATATTAAATTTTGGGTTGACATAATCCCACTGGCTTCAATCAGTTTTACTCAACAGGATAATAATAAAAAAGAAAAGTTTTGTCAGAAGCCATTGACAGGTGTAAATACGGAATATGAAATAGAATAAATTGTTAATGTAAGTTTAAAGGTTAAGTCCCTCAAGAAACTTATAAAAATATAGAATATGTTAGTTTCACAATTTTGTATTGTATTTTTATAAGTTGCCTGAAGGCCTTTAAATCTACAATAAAAATTTATTTCATTTCATATTCCGTTTGTATTCCAGACAATAAACAATTCATTTCAATATTTAAAAGCATCACATGCTAAATGTTTTTTTAATAAAATGTTTAAATTAGCACCATCTATAAGCGCGTATTACTTTATTTTATTATTTTTCATTTAGAAAAGCAACAGTTTACGATAATTATTATGTTTGTTAAAATGTATTTAAAAAATTAGCTAATAATAGGTTTTCACTTAAGTATTTAAATTATTCAATTAAAAAAGAAAGTTACAAAGTTAGCCTATGAGGTTAGGGTGACGGGAAGGAGGGGAAGGGAAAGGATCTAGTCCGTGTTGAGTAATATGTATTGTGTGAATGTTATTTATTGTTTTTAGGGTTGAAATTATAAGGGGCTGAGTTGAATAAGTCGAACTCACTGTATGAAGTGTTAAAAATGTGTGCAGCGCGGTGAATAATTTTTTTTTTTTTTTAGTTAGTGTTGCATTGAGATAAGTTTAATGTGTGGTTTTATCTGATTTGACTGTTAGGCATTCATAATTAAATTCGTTTAAGTAATTTTGGGTAATCTATATATCACACATG
The DNA here is from genome assembly GCA_022606495.2 of Halesus radiatus. Lineage (NCBI taxonomy): Eukaryota > Metazoa > Arthropoda > Insecta > Trichoptera > Limnephilidae > Halesus > Halesus radiatus. The sequence continues at coordinate 176,716 of JAHDVE020008281.1, forward strand.
TGGCTAATTTTAAGTCTGCGGAATTTCTACGGCTTTCTAGTGACGAAATTCCGAAAACCGCGGCTGATTCCTCATTACTCAAGTAAGTACGATAGCCCCGAAAGTTGAGGTATCGTAGAAAATGGTTTTGTAATTTCTCAATCCTTTATGTATGTGATATGTACCTGGGATTCCAGACTTGAAGGGCATACTCCAAAGAACTGCGTACAGAATTTTCACTGTGTATACTTTTTTTTAAATGTTTGCAGGTTCTGAGTATAAAGCCAAGTATTTTGAAAGCTTTTGCAATCATGGATTCGATATGGCGGTCAAAAAGTAACTTCTCCCAAATCCTTGGCCTCCATCATTTTCGTCAGTATTGTGCCATTAAGGGCATAGTTTTCCTACTCAAGAACCAATTACTGCACCACAAAAAACACTTTGAACCTAACAAATTATTCTCACTTTCACACGACTGGCCTGGAAGTATGTAGAACGCAGAGATTAAGCGTGCACTATTATCGTACACGAACCGTAATAATAAAAACAAGTTCTAAGAGTTACAAAAAGCTCCCGGAACCGAGTACCTAGAAGCGGGCAGCGGGCAGCGAGCATATCGCGGGTCCTACAGTCACGCACTGTCATTAGGAAAACTAATCTGGGTCTAAATCTTGAGTGAGTCAATCATAATCAATCACGTGACCCCAAGTTTCTGCCATAAATACGGAGTATTGAAAAAGCTGGCCAACATTACACTGAACCTAAACATCTTGATTGTAATATTGCAAAACTACGCACCCGAGTTTGTTTCAGCAATGCATCATGAATAAGAAACTCCAGGACATTTTTGTTGTTTATCAGTAATGACGTTCAAATTTAAATACCAGTATATTTCGTTTTTTTTTCTAATGTTAGTTTTCATAGTTAAAATAATTTTCAAACCTTTAATTTTTCAAAGTCCGTGAAAACGCTCCAAATCTATGGTCGGTCGGTATTGATCAGTTTTGAGGTTAGAATGTCAAATATCGAAACAAGTATGAGCTTTACCGTACATAATTTTATATTCTATTCATGGTAAGCCATAACTAAATAAAAATAATAAAATTATTTATCTATTTAAAAACTTTAACTCAAACAATAATAATAGTATTGAGCATTTACATTATTATAATATCCGTGTTGATAAGTGGTTGATAAGTACACTAATTATTTTTTTCATTAATAATAGTTTTTTTATATTGAAAAACAAATATAGAGCTTAAAGTTATTCAAATTAAGTAAAAATTTTGTCAAAACCAAAAAAAATACAGAATAAATAAAAAAATAAAAAATTTTCATCTAAAACGAAATGCGCACGTGACGTCAGTTGTTCCAAATGCAATGGTACCAAAATAACAAGGTGTTTTGATGAGGTAATTTTTTATTCACTTTTAAATAACGATCTATAAATTCTACGTATAATTAATTATATATAATGAAAGTTACATATTCGGAATCGGCGTTTGCTGATCTATATGATTATATATTTTTAAAGTAATTATATTTTTCACTGAGGTTGCTTATTCTAATTAACAGAAGCACTAGTCAACACTTGAACTCTTAAAAATGATTACTTCCTTGTATGCACGTGCTAATGTTATGAGTAGAAGAACCGGGAATCGAACTTTAAACGGCTTCGAGCGTTTTAAATACGAATTTGGAACATTTTAAAAATCAAAGATTTTTCCGCAAATAAAAACGAATCATTTTAACCAAGACACTTTGCGTATAATTTTGGTTAGAATCTCAGCTTGCAAACATAAGGATGGTTACCAAATTACAAAAAAAAATATTGATAAACATATTAATATCTTTTAAGAAATGGTAAATAGATAATAAAATTGCGGAAGAGACGTGGGTGTCGGTGACACAACTCGTATAAGCATCTTCCAGACATGAGGTTATTATATCTTTTTTTTTGTGTGTGTTTTTTAATCCATATATTTTTAATATTATTAATCTATTTACATAAAAAATAATATTTGTCTGTCTGTCTTCGATTTTCTAGAAAATTGATCAATCGGTTTGAAAATAGTACTGTTTGTTCTTATTGATTCCGGAAAAGTTTAGAGAGTAGTTTGAATGAAATCCAATATTTAAAACTGCTGCTATAACGTTTTAAAATTCGTATGAAAAACATTGAATCCGCCATGTTGTATTGAGGTTAGTCCATAGATATACGACTGTAGTTAGCCATAGATTACATATTCAAAAGAATGTTTATTTGGAAAGAATATTTTCAAAATGGAAAACATAAGTAGGTACCTACTTAAGAACTTTTTTTATTTAAATATATTTAGAAAAAATAAATGCTTGGAATGAAATAAATTTTCAATTAGAATTTTTCTTTGTTTAATTGTTTAGAGATAGTAATAGTCGAAATAAATAGTTGTGGCATTAAATCACTTAAGGCACCCAAACAACAAGCAAGAATTCACAACTTCAAACATATTCAAAGAAAAAAACAAAAAACCGAGCAAGGCTGGGTGTACACATTTGCTGGTATTGTTATATTAATTATTTTCGTAATAATAATAATGATTTATTCCAGAAGGTACGCAGGAGGTAGCGCGATGTAAAACGTTCCATGGGTTACAATAATAATGCTGTATTCTAGAAGGTGTGCAGGGGGTAGCGCGATGTAGTACGTTCCATGGGTTACAAAAATAACGATATGTAATAAAAAAGGTAGTAAAATACATCAATAAAATATCAAAAATATTTTCTATATCTCACATGTATATGTATATGCTCACTTAATGTAATTTTATTTCCCTTTAAATTTTACTCTGACGAAGGTTGATATAAGTGAAACCGGTTGATGATAATGTAAAAATAAATTAGTGCAGTGTTTTATTCAATAAAAAATATTAGTTAATACAAAATGCAAAAATTTTATGGCGGACATCTGGCGGTCTTCCCTCCATCCAGCCAGCCATGACAGTAATGATGGTATTCTTGTTTTGGCGTACTCTGCACCGTAAACTTCCCATTCGGTGGAGAAGTGCCCTGAAGGAGTGCACTCGTCCCTCCAAGAACATTTCTGTAGCGCTGCAGTATCTCGGCAGACGGAATAGTTGGCGATATGCATTGTTGTAGATGAATTTAGCTTAATTAGAAGAATGGTATTAAAAAAAACTTTAAACATGCCACTTTATATGTATTATGCTCAGGTTTTAAAAGGCTCGGTTATACAAAAACGATCGAAACTCCACCGGTGTGCAGCATTTATGCAGAGTTCAAACGTGGGCAGGAAGCTTTGAGAGTGGTTGTATTTCACGTGCATTGTTGTTAAAGTGGTCTATCTTGGAGCTTTTCGTGTAAAGGTGGTGACTTATTATTGGGTTTTATTCTGTGCTTTCATGTTGTACATTTAAGGTTGCGTGTCACCATTAATGAAATCACCTTCGGAACGAATCGGGAGAACGATTCGTCAAAAATAATTATCGGGTTCTTGAATATTACTCATGTAAAAGCAAAATGTTCATGTTAATAATATGTTGTCCTTATTTTACACCGAGTTATTACATTATTATCACGTAACGGATTAAAGTGAAGAAAAGAAATATACGTTGAATCGACACGATTGAGATTAATAGCATGGCTTTTCCTTTATTATGGTGTGACCAATTTTCAGATTAAGCAGAAGCAATTTTCTATCATAAAGCAAAAATCAGCACTTATATGACTTGCCACTTCTTCATTTTCCACTAATTTCAAGACATTTTCCATTATAACTTATATGTTATATTACATTCACACGCAAACCACGAAGTCAAGCTACTAAGTTCGACATTTACTTAGTGCTTTTTTTGATAATGTTAGAAAAAATGCTATAATTCAATGACGTGTGAAGCTTGTTTGTGGTAGCTATATTTTTTACTTACGAAGGCTACATCAGTCATTCGAATTGGCACGTAGGTACTCGCAAAACATCTGAATAGAAATAATAAAAAAAAAGTTTTAAGGTTAAAAATCTTAATGTGATGTTTTCCTACAAAGCGTGAAAAATGCTCCGCGTGTTTCAACAATACTTATTGAAAATATTTAAGAATGATTTATAACGATTTTTAAACATTTTCCCCCTGTTTAATTTTTATTGCTTATTATTATTATTTATTTTTTTATATTTTAATTATATTTATTGTATTACTTAATTAATAATTGTTTGCAGGAAAATGCATTAATTATACCTTTAGCATAATTATGCAGGAAAAACCCCTATATTACAAATTAAAATTATTTTGGAAATGTCAATGGTAACCATCTTAATGACCTTTAGTCAAATTTATGGTTTCCCTTCAATAATGAATAAATCTTTCCCCCTTTACTAAAGATTTCCAATTTTTTTTTTTTTCACAGCGCCCTTGAGGTGGTTTTTCACAAAAACGGCGCTATACAAATCATCCAAGAATTATTATTATTTTTGTTATTAAACAATAATACATTACGACCCTTAAGTAGGGAGACTTTACAGTGAACCATAAAAATAACCGTCCATTTACTGACATATTTATAAGAGCATTAGTAATAAAAATTAAAACATTTTAAGAGTTTCATTTTAAGTACCTACAAAGAAATAATATAAATAAATCGTCTCTAAATGGTTTCACCAGTTTTAATGTTTTTATTTATTTATTTTCTTTGTCCTGAAGATGCTTGATTCAAGCAAAACCGGTTGGGGTAAAAATACAATAAGTTAGTGGTTAATAACAAAGTGTTTGATTTATTTAATAATTTCATAATGCCTTCGGATGGCGAAAGAGCTGTCACGTGTAATAATAGTTACAAAGCAGAGCTTATATTTTTCGTACTAATTGAACTTGTAAATTGCCCAGTACCTGTACATTCCATATTCTTGGCTGGAAGTAGATTAGCTGTCGTCACTGGTGGTTTTATCGTTTTCATCGCTTTATGCAGATAGTCATTAATGTTTATTGTACCTTGGTTTGGGCACATAGGGCGAGTGAACAAAGTAAGGAATGTAAGAAGAATATATGATGCAAATCTGAATTGAAGAAGAAGCCGGGGACGCCCGAGGAAGACATGACATGATCAAGTGAATCAAGTACTTGAGTCGGGCCATGTCAGAAGTCGGAATAATAGAAGATAATATATGAGACGATGTATGAATGTGAATTAAGCAAGAATTGTATGCCAAGGTCGAGTTGTTTGGCGGTCCGTCCTTTTTGCTTACCTCTGCGGGGAAACGGTATGATGGTTAGTTAGTTAGTTAGTTAAGCAGAAGTTTTTTTATGAATAAACCGTTTTTTTTTAAATTTAATAATAAAAGTTATTATTAGATTAAATTATTTTTAATTATCTGTTTTATTTTTTTTTTTTTGTAAAAAAACTGTTTTATTTCATCATACGAGTATATCATTATATACAATAAATGGAATTCTCACCACTAAAGTTGTAAGTACCAACAATATAAATTCCAAGAACGTTTATTAAGGCTATTCGGTGAATTGCATTTCTGGTTGTCATTTTAAGTAAAACATGTATTTTGCGCAGACAATTCATCGCGTTATATTGTGTTCCCCAATTGTTGCCAGTAATGAGATTGGAATCAGCTTTCAGTTTCGTGAAAAGAATATAAAAATCGTTTATATAAGTTTAATAGAAAACTTGAAGATTGCATCGTATTTTAGACAGTATACAGAAAATTGATAGATAAGGGTTTCTTTTAACCCTGGAATGGAAGCATTCTTCTTTAGCACGTTAATGTTAGGCGTTTTTCTCCCATCTTTGACTAATCTTTTTCATTTAGGATAATAAATATTGCGATCACTCATAATAAACCTATCTTAATTGCTAAATTGTTGAAAAGTATGCACAATTCACTCAATTATTGAGTCTGAGAAGCGATTAGTAAATTTCACTTAAAAGTTCTCACTATAATCGTACAATGAAACGTAAAAGTTCTATAGTAAAATAGTATTAAAATTAGCTAAAAAGGCGCAGCCTGCTACTATGAATACGCATTAATGAGGAAATAACTGAAGGAAAGCATGTCTCTAAGAAAGGTAACACGATCGGTCGGCAGTGTTAAATTAGTTAGATAAGTTGGACATAATAAATTTTATTCCTCGCTTCCATTCCAGGGTTAAAACGATTATGCAATACTGTTGTCAAGTTTATTAATTTTATATATTTTTTTCGCTTCATTTGGTTATCTGTTGGCTATTACCACGTGTAAAACAATGATTATCATGCATATTTGATACAACTGTTTAAAATTCTTCTCCGTAAGTGTTTAGAGCTATCAAGTATATTGATGAATTTCACTAAAATACAGAGAAGTCATAAATATTCCGTTCAATCTCATTAAATCAAATGCCGTCAGTCATAAAAGTGAGTGTACGCTTAATTGCTGCGCCCATTTTGCCGAGAATACAGAGTTTAGTAACATGCGAGTGGAATATTATAGTCTAAGTATCGCAAGAGATCACATCCTTCCACTTCTTCTTCTCCGTCTCCTTTCGTATATCCTTTACTTTAATGATAATCCATCAAAAATCAGGATGCCAACGTTTCACTGAATTTGAAAAGTAGGTTTAGTGTGGTTTTTACCGTCGTACAATCAAGGCCGCTCCCTCACGGATCGGTATAAAATCAACGTCGCCCGCATACAGTAAAAATGCGGTCAATGGAAGTACGCAACACCGCTTCCGCGCCACACCAATCCGTGTACGGGCGCCAATAGAAATGTATGAAACGTAACGCTCTCGGTATCACGCATTCTTAATGTACCCAGTTTATGTTGTTTCTTTACTGACCCATGAGTAAGCACTAAGCAGCCATGCTATTGGTTTATTTTGTACAGAGCGCAATGCGATAAAGGCTGGTTAAGGGATCAGGGGACCGAAAATTTACAGATTTCCCAAATATTACCGTTGTGTTCCTGTAGATATGAACAAATCAAAGTTCTTGAAGAATATTTCAGTCAAAAATATCACTGTCATTAAATATACGTAGTAAGTCACAGAAATAACAACAGAAAAACATTACTATAATCTTTTTCTGTCTCAGTCCAAATAAAAGTTCTGTACAAATGTGAAACCACATAAATAAGATTTTTCAAATAACAGGTACCGTGGTAAACCACAAGTAGGGCTGCTTTTGAAAAGATGACTAGTCATAACATTCGATAAAATAACAATAAAAAAGTGTTATTTCATCAGTTTATTTCGGGTGGTACCGTACCGCCTGAAGAATCGACTATTCACTTTCCGTACCGTTTCCTCCATTGTACCGCCACGGAACTATAGAGCACAGGGTTGTCAGCTCATATTGGGGTGGGTGGTGAGGGGTAGTCAATCCAGAAAACCAAACAAACATGCCAACTTTCCCAACTTTGAATTATTCAGTAATTGAATTTGTAAACAGTTTCATTTGATCGAACATTTTGAACTATTAAACGATTTGTTTGAGAATTAAACCAAAGAAAAGATTTGTTAAGACACTTCGTTCAACCAACATACGCAATCAAAAATCTTATTTTATTAATTGAAGGCCTTAATGATTAATGGTTTTATTGTTGCGTAAAACGTTTATATCGATTGATGTATTTTTTTTACTGGAATAGTATTATAGGATTTTAAGTTTGCTTCCTGACGTTTAAATAAGTAAATGGAGAAATTTAGAAAGGGTTTGATCTAATTGAAATCAATACTATGAATGAGATGCTTAGATGGTTTGGACGTGTAGTGCAGATAGACGGAGAAACGAGTATATGGTGAAAAAATTGCAGTAAACAATTAAAAAAGTCGGGGATGTTCCAAAGAGACTTGGCACAATGATTTTATAAAATGGCTATCAAATGGCAATGAGCGTTAGTTGCTTAGCTCGCGAGTTCAAATACCGGCTAGCGCAAGTAAATTTAATTTAATTAATTTGTGTTGTGGCACATCTAATTTATTGAGTATATTTTCCCTTATTCCAGAGTGGAAGAGATTCTCAGTATCGCCCTGGTGAAAGACCACCACTCAGAATTGAAACGTTGCTTGATATGGTTTTTAGCCGTGTTTGGTGACCAGATCTTTTTCAGACTTTCCTGTTCCCCTCCCCACTATCTTCATCCTCATAACATTCCCCAATTGGTGATGTCATAGTCTCACTGGCTCCAGACGATTGGGAGCAGTCGACACTGTTATGCGGTATTCACATAAAAAATAAAAATGAAAATGAAAGTTAAAGTTTGTTATTCAATTTATTGGAATAAATTATTTAACCTCATTTTAATGTGTAATTACGAAACGTAGTTAAAAAATAGAATTCTTCGAATGCAAATACGTCAATAGAAAAGGGCAAGTACAAACCCAACCTAATTATTACCCCACCTTTTCCAATCATTTCTAAAATTACAAAAAATAACTAGCAATCACTGCCGTGATAAAAAAAAAAACAAACAAAACCTCGGCATAACATCAATGCCAGGCATCATTATGTAAATTTCCACCGAATCGAACTTCCACCATTTGGGTTTATTTCGAAGAAATTTCGTGGAAAGGAAACGGATTTACATTTCTAATAACAGTCTCGCTCCCTCAAGGGTCAGTTCAACACTCCATTATTCTTTGCGGTCTCTCATTATACTTTATTTTCTTTCCTACTCACCGATTTAAGGTTCCCCTAAACATTAGTTCTAACCACTGCGTGATTCTATCGGTAATCCGGTTGATATTGATCTAACTCCGGTCTTCAATGTATTCAGTAGCTACGTAATTTAAGGTTTTCCACGTATATTTCCTCCCTGGAGAACGGATGTATAACGAGGCAGGTTTATCGTTAAAGAAACGATACACAAAAGAAAGATTAATTATAGAAAAATGAAATTGGGAAAATATTTTTTTTCTTATACCCCAGTCCAATAAGGAACTCCAGTGAAAAATATTACGACTTTAAAAACATATATGGTATTCATATTGATCAGCAAACGTCGATTCTGAATATATAACTTTTATTATATATAATTATACGTAGAATTTATAAATCGTTCTTTAAAAGTGAATAAATAACCATCTCATAAAAACACCTTGTTGTATTGGTAACATTGTAATTGGAACATCTGACGTCACGTGTATATTCTGTGTTTGGATTAGTTTGGATATTATTATTTTTTTTATTTTGTTTTGTACTTTAAATACTTATTTCTCTAGCATTGCTGAAGTTTTTACTGAATTTGGGTTACTTTAAGCTCTAATAATTGTTGTTCAATATATAAAAAAACTATTATTAATAACAGAAATTAGAATATTCGTGAGCAAACCAATTTGTCAATATGGATATTTTGGTAATGTTAATGCTCAATACTATTAGTTTTCTTCGGGTTAAAGTTTTTAAAAAGGTACATAATTTTATTATTTATATTTAGTTATGGTTAACTAATTTTTTAATTTTATTACTTATATTTAGTTATGGTTATCCATGAATATAATATATATGATTATGTACCATAAAAATTGACATTCTAACCTCAAAACCGACCGGCCATAGATTTGGAGTGTTTTGGCAGCCTTTGAAAAATTGAAACTTTGACAATTAATAGTTGGATGACTTGTATAGCGCCGTTTTTGTGAAAAATCACCTCAAGGGCGCTGTAAATTATTTTAACTATAAAAACTAACTTATTTCTAGTATTTAAGTTTGACCGTTATTATTAATTATTGTATAAAAACATGCATTTAGTGGACGTTAAAGCTTTCAAACACGGTGGTGACCGATATTTTCGAGATTTAAAGAAAAGATTTTCTTTAAATCGTGTGAGGTACAACCCATTTTAAAGGATCGGGTTATTCATTCATTGAACGGAACCTATCATATTTAGGATAAATTTTTTAGATGAATTAGCTTAGATATTTACTATTTTTATAACATATTGCTAGACAACTTCAAAAGACTAGATGACCATAAATAAATGAAGAGGGTTGCAGAGGAGAGACTTGGCTTGCGAAGGACTAAGGTTTCCAAAGCAGTATGATATCGAATTTAAATCTATGAAAGAATACGCAGTTTATATCAAAGACGTCATAATCATATTTAGCATGAACTTTCTCGAAGTGAAATTTTCTTGGACCATCGCGAAATATTGAGAAAATCTAATAGCTATCGCTACACATACTACCACCATAAATAAAAACACAGTATCTCCCTTAAGAGTCTCAAGGAAGATGCTTTGTTTTTAAATGATGATTGCTGTATTTTTACTAAACTGCTATTATAGACAGCCACGGAAAACGAAATAGTACTAGTATTATGAATATGTTTTCAGAGTTCCAGTATTTTCATGAAAAGTTTTCGGGATATTATACCATATTGTGCTTCCTTCTCCTTTAGTCAACGTGTTGCCGTCATCTGCCCTGATGATGGACACTGTAATGCTGTCCAAAAATAATGGTTGCATAATATCCATAAAATGATTTAAAAAAAGCGTAATCGTCGTTTATTTGACGAGTAGACCTTTTGTACACACTTCAACAATGCAAGTGGATGATATTTTATAAAATGAAATCAGATTGTAAATTTGAGTACATTATGTTTCCCGCCCTAGCATTTCTAATCCACCCAAAGTTGTCAGTCATTTCACGTGGATTAGTTTGAACATTAAACCCCTTCTGAAAGTACGTTTAAATATTATGTACACAGTGCTGAAATGTCGGAGTTAAGTCAACGCTTTAGTTGGTCGCGTGCGGCGTCGGATTGTTTGGGCGTCGTCTCCACGGCAACCGTGCGGCGTCGCCCCCACTCTAACCCCCCACCCCACCGACCGCTATCTCCTTTCCCTCCCCTCCCCGGCACTACCTGGCAAACACTGAAGACAGGTCTACAGCCAAAGGTTCCCAAAGACAGACGTTGTGAGTTACCAGGGCTTGCTTTTGATAGCGGAACTTGATAACGATTTTTAAAGCTGAAAGTGATTAATCATTTTAGGTAGACTTCAAAATCAGATGTCAAGAATTACACCCGTAGCTGGAAGTTATTTAACAAGATTTTTAATAGAGTTGTTCAATGTTTTCTTAAGATAAGCGTCATTAATTACAGCCTTTTGTAAATGCTCATTTATACTCGTTTGGGTACAATAAAGGCCTTTCCAAACATTCTATTTTAGAACCGTTTGCAGAAAAATATGCATATAAAGGATATGAATACTACAATATGTTAGTATGCCTAAAATTTTCTTGGAAGTAGTATGTAGGTACCCTGATAAAAGTGTCATTATGTGTTTGGCGCTCTACGTTATTTAAATACCTACAATAAGAACTAATTCCGAATGTATGCATGTAAAGGAAATTAAACACACAATATACGATACATTGAAAAGTAGAAAAAATGCACCACTGAAAGCACCCATTTATTTAAATAAATATATATTATTTTTGTGGCATTACTTTATTAAAAACGCTGAAAAGTGGAAATCTGTAAAATTTCTTCCTCTCATTTTCTGCCTTCCTTTCTGACTTTTTTATTAAATTTTTGATTTTCACTTTACTTACATTTGGTTAAAATATATGGATACATTTCAAATAATCGGACAGCAACATTTGTTAACATTTATTGCATCCAACTAATCTTTTTTTATCACAGAAAAGACACAGAAAATAAAAAGTTAATGATCGAACCCATCAGAATCTTCGATATCAATATCTTAGTTCAATTTTAAAAACTGTTAATATCAACTTCAATTAATTCCTTTATATTTTTGGCTGCTATCTTTCTATATTGATTGGAAAATTCTACCAAAATTATTTGCAATCTAGAAAGTGTCTCGGATATACCGACCTGATTTTTATTTATATTGATACCATTTTTTTATTAGAATAATTTATTGAAACTTATGATTCTTATTGTAACTAACTAACTAACCATCACGTCATTTCACCGCAGGGTAGGCACAATGAACAGAACGCCAAACAACTCGATCTTGGCATGCACTTCTTACTTCATTCACATTCATACATTATCTCCTATTATTCCTACTTCTGACATGGCCCCACTCAAGTATTTGTATGTATGTATTGTTTCTTTTGATTTTGATTCATTTGATTCACTTGATTGTGCCATGTCTTCCTCGGGCGATCCCGGCTTCTTCTTCCATTCACATTTGCGTCATATATTCTCCTTACACTCCTGAACCTCATGGTAATATCAGTAAAGATAATATTAACAAATCTCAAATGAAATTTGAAATAAAAGACACAGAAAGTAAAAAAAGTAACGATTGCATTTTCTATTTATTTTCTGTTTCATATTTCATTTCAGTTTCACATTGTTAATTTTGTCTCCAATGATTAAAAAAATATTACAGTGCGGTTTTGCAATACGTTAAATAATCTCTTTTTATTTAAAGTTAAGAAGTGGTTTATACAAAACGCGTTTTTTACACTCAGGTGGAAACCTCAGAATGGTCAAATTTATGTCACTCAGAAAGTATGTTTTATTTTTCATATACACAATAAAAGGTTTAACAAAAAATAAAGGAAAATGTATCTGCATTATTATTAGTATTATTTCAGGTTTATTAATTATTAACGGTGCATGTTTTCACTTCCCCAGTTTAACGATTGTGCCTAAAGCTCTCAATGCTTGCGCCGAGGGTTATGTACTCGTAGGTACTGCTAGGGACTAGGTACTGGCTACGAGTAGTCCGAATCAGCCCTTGATAAGTTCTCTGCATTATTAATGAAAGCTAAACGTACTCGCGATATTGTTTCCAGCGAACTGATTTCCATGCCCAAATAAAGGGCCCCCAAACTTTTTTACTTTACTTTATAAAAATAAAATATCACAAACGAAACAGTTAAACTGACACATTATTAATTAAAACTGAATTACGAAAGTTTTTAATGTTTCTTCGGTAAGAAGAGGCTGTCTTTGTTCAATACTTTGAAGATGTACTTTAATGTTTAAAGTCGTTAACTCAATAATTATTATCGATTATTTTGATTATTTCTTAAATGAATTAACACGCACCAAAACCATTTACTTGGTCAACTACCATGTTCCACTGAGAAAGTACTTTAACCAAATGCGAATGATATTTTTTTTAAATACACAGACTATATGTAACACTTGTATTAACATGCCGATTGTATTTGTTCCGTATTGGGAACCAAATGACGATCCTCATAATACCTGTCCTATCTCCTTCTCTTTTAAGGTAAGACAGGTGTTTTAGAAAGAGGGAACACCAGATCTCACATTACATCATATTTAAAGGAAAAGTTTTTAATTCCAGGATGTGAGAATGTTTTTGTCACACGTATCCTACACGTTCCATATATTTAGTTATACATTATGTACATAAGAAGAAAATATCTATGAAATTCTTACTTAAACCTATTAAAATACAAATTTTAGCTGCTCAGTACATTTCAGCAGACCACACCAGGTGTTAAAAAATCATTATTTTAGTATTTTAAATCTTGTTTTGTATCTTTTCTAATTAGTTATTATTTTTATTTGTTTCTCTTTCATAATACGAGTATGCCCCCTTCCCTTTTTCCTTCTACCTTATTTATTAAAATCTCTTTACACATATATAAATAAATCAATACAAGGGCGAAAAAACCCTTAAAACCTTCCCCAATATTTGATATCAGCTCTGTTGAAAATGATCGTTAGGACCGCAGGCAAAACGTTTTGTTCTTATCGTAAAAAAAACTTACTACATTAACGACTTACTTGGAAAAGTCAGGCGAAGTTACTTCAAAACACGCGATCGCTTCGTATGAAACAAACCGTAGCTACTTTATATTTGGCTCCCCACTGGCTCTATCCACCAACAGCTACGGTACTTAAGCCTTCCAGGGAACGTAAATTCTACGTTAAAGGCTATTACACCCTAACGATATGCTCGCATGGCCATAAGAGCCAATGAAAATAATTTTAATTTTGTAATAACCATTTGATTTTTTTTGTGCGTACTAAATTAAAAGCGGGATTTGAATGCTTCTGAAATATTGAAAGCACGTATTAAAAATAAAAAATAAATAATATTTTTCTGACGTCTTTTGAAAAATCTTGTACGCGGTTGTTGGACCAAGAAATAAAATATACATCACATAAAAAGATCGAGCTAAAAAATTATTAAACTTACTATTAATAAGTATTCTAGTTTATGGGGATTAGTACACTAGTAAACATTTCAAAGATGCTTTGTCGTTAATCCAAGGGTTTGATTTATCTTTAATATAATAGGTAAGTACTTTTAATGACTTACCAATCTCATGTCAGTGGAACTGGATTCATCCAGTGTGCTTGTCTTCATGCCTGAAACAAATAAATGAACATATGTTAAGTTTTTTCATAGTAATAAAAAATAATTTTCAAGTCAAATTCTGTTTATGGATTAGGTTTGCAACGGTTCCAACTACAAATAAGACACGCGTAAGAAATAGAGTCGTTTCTTTCCTCTAATCCCTTTTAAAATCATCTACACAATCTTCATTACATCAATATGTCGTTTTTGCAGAAGTACCTGCTAGTCATCTACGTTAAAAACTTAGTATTTAATTAAAAAACATAATACGTATATACACAGAAATTATTTTCTGGCTTCGTACAGCAACATCTGTGTTACATTGCCACAGAATTACTGTTAAAATAAGCCAAGTAAGTACTATGATAGTTTTACGTAATCGCAGTTAAATCAGGGTAATTTACTCATGCAGTTACATTAAGTTTTTACCATAGCAAAATGTAACAAAGTAAACATATTGTTATAGATAATATTATGTGAAATGTTTACGGAAACCTGTACCCGTGTTCATTGTACGTAATGTACATATTGTCACATGTATGTAGGTATTAAATATTCAAACGGATATCCTTTCCGTTGATAATTCCGATTGTTAACCTCGTTACGGAGCAAATAAAACACTGTCCCAACAAAACCACAAATCATTTCACAAAGCGCCTCAATATACACAGCAAATGATTATTTTGCTTTGCAGTGAAATAAAACATTATCAAAGAACGTAATACTCGTATTGTTCATTAGGTATTGATAAAACTGATATTCAAATTAACTTAAATCACTGGTCCGATCAAATGAAAATTATTTATTTATAATTACGTTAAGGTTGTTATCCTCCTCATGCATTATTAAATCGAAGGATTGACGCACTGTTGGACATAACAGACTTCTAAAGATAGATGGAAACAATTCTTCGTAATATTATCTAATATATGGTAAGAGTACAAAAATAACGTAATTTATATTTGAATAGCAATATTAAAATAGTTGTGACATTAAAAATAAAACAAGATTTGTCTTCGAGTAGTTACGATAATTAACAAAATAAATTAATTCCTTTCGTTACGAATTAAAAATAAAACAATTAATAAAACTTAAAGGCTACACGCTACAGTCTATTTTAAATATGTTGGTGATGCTAGCGTCACAGCATATTCCGTTCGGCATGAAAAACATTATTTAATGGTGCTTCAAAGCCAAGAAACCATATATCCCTTTGTTCAAAAAAAGTTTTTTTTTCTTACTATTTCGTAAAGCACTGCTCCATGTAGGCGAAGAAACATTCCGAAGAACTGCATCTTCTGGAAGAGATGTTAAACTTCCACGATGGCCAACGTACAACTGATCCCCAAGAACCCAACTCGAGGAGTGTTAAAAAACCCACTATGTTTGAAGCATGGTTAGAGCTTTCACAATCCGCCAAACCAACCCATTGGTCCTGTTCCCGCACGCGAAGATTTCTACCCTCACCTGCCGTGGCAAATCGCTACCAAAATATTATTAAGCAACCCCTAACCGGCTAACTACTTCTACCCTCTCACACTCCTGCGCCCCTAATTCTCTCAACACCCTCCACCCCCGACAGCCTGAAATAAACTATGACGCATGGGGAGCCCTCGGGTCTACATGAACTACGTTTTCGGGCGCCACCGCCATGCAAAAATACCGACTGTAATTTATAGCATTTTTATGATAATTTGTGGAAAGGAGGAAATACGTGGTTTTTAAAGGTTGAACTATTATTTAAGTCAAATCTGGGGTTTTACTTATAAAATTTTCATCTGATCGATGAAGAAATGAAAACGATTTCACCGTTTTTTTCTCTCTCGGTCTTTGAATAAATAAAAATGTATTTAAATTATTTTTTTTTAAATGTTCTTCACCAAACTCTTAGGTTTCAAAATAAATCAATTATCGTTGTAAAATAGAGGACAAAATTCTACAAATCTCTCGTGATACATGCTCTCTGCTTCATCTTTATTCAGCCGTTCAAACAACTATTTTGTTGATATGACTCTAATATTTGATTAACTTGATCTTGCCAAGTCTTTCTAGTGCGTTTTTGTTACCATATTCCACCCACATGTGTGTCATAAAATTATAAAAAAATCTTTCTTTACAGTATTACTTATTTTTTTAATCCGGGCGTTTGTGTCGTGCATAAGTGAATACTAGATTAATTTATTCCAAAGTACTTCTCTATTTAAAATCGTTATCGATTGAATGTAAGTTACGGGATGTCTTGACTTATTTCTAAGCAAAAAAAAACTCGAAGACGAATAACGAACGAAAAAATCTAACGAAATACAAAAAGTAGGTGTTTTTAATTACTTAGCGTCTGATTTAACCCCTGTTATATTACCACCTCCTCGTCTAGTACATTTCCACTCCCCAAACCGATCACGTGGTCTCTGATCGCCATCTTGTATTCGGGGCAGTTTATTGGGAAAAAGGAAACATTAAAAGCAGGAAATACTTAACCGGAAGCTGGCCACCATTTTAGGGGGAGAAAATATACCCCGGCGTGTTGGAAGTTATAAGCACAGGTGAACTACCGACGACTTATTTTCTAGATGTAGATAGAGACGGTCGTTAGGATTTGAATTCTCCATAAAACACGGGTCCGTACATGAAGTATTAATGAATTTCGACCCTTCAAAGATAAACCATTTGTAAATGCCTCGGCTGCATAATGAACACGCATCGGCAATCGATGGGTGACCGTAGAAATCAGAAAAAGTGTTAAATTAAATATAATTAATAATCATTTTTTTAAATAGGTATCTCTTGAATTTATTTTCATATCAATATTAATAATAAAAATAATTTCTTTTTTTTTTTTAAATTTCTAATATAAATTTGTTATTAAATGTTTTATAATAATATCGTATTAGTATTTTTGGTTAATTACTTACCTACTTTAATTAATTTTTGTTTATGTACATAATTTGCCCATTCTTAGATTATAGCGTTATATTTTTATCATTTGTCTCTACTGGACGCTATTACTTTTTAGTATTCTGTATATTCCTGATACGGAAAGCATCGCTTTCGAAACATATTGATATGCATATATTAATAAAGTGGTCATTATAAAGTAATTTTTAATTAATTTATTAATTATTATGTCATGTCCTATTTTGTGGGGGCAGGTTACACCCCGCAATATGCAAAATATTTAGTTGATTCAAATTTAATATAGGGTAATTTTTCTCAATTAGAATATTCGGTGTGTTTGTACCGTGGTTCCGACAATAGCATGTTGCCTAGCGACGCCACAACATGTAACTATCATTCATTCTGTTTTTTGGTGGTCATTAATCAAATTACACTAATTTATAACTCGAATTCGTGATATATATAAAAATAAAACTGTGGCAGATCATTGAGCTTTGACAAAGGGTCTGATCAACTTTGTGTCATAAATGTGTCAATATCTACATATAAATATGAATATTTGTCTGTCTATCTGTCATCGATTTCCTCAAAAATTACACTCTCGGTTTCGCAGAAAATAGAATATTTTTTGTTCTTATTAGTGCCGGTAAGATTTACAGAGTAGTGTTTGAATGAAATCCAATGTGTAAAAATATTGCTATAACGTTTTAAAATTAGTATGAAAACATTGAACCCGCCGTGTTACATTGAGGTTAGCCCATAGATATACCACTCTGGTTAGCCACAGATTACATATACTATAAGAAAAATATTTGTTATATTAAATAAAAAAAATGTTTGGAATAAAATAATATTTTAAAATTGTTTCTTTGTTTAGGTATGGTAATAGTCGTCACAAGGTATTACTATCACTGTCAAATCAATTATGGCACCCAAACGACAAGCAATAATTCACTCATAACTTTATAAAAAAAATAATAAAAAACCCTAGCATGGGTGGGTAAACATCAGCTATTAATTGTTTTTGTGTTTAATTCGTAGAACTCCATTTAATTTTTTTTAAATTTAATATAAATCAAATTTAATAATGTTATTATTAAGTTCTGCAAGTATAATAATAACAATAATAACAACTAACAATACTTGCAGAACTTAATAATAACATTATTACATTTGATTTACATTAAATTTTAAAAAATCATCTAGTCTATCTAAGGGATAATACCCATTGAAGTGTTTACTTAAACTAAGGCTTAGTTCATCTTTGGACGTATCGGAATTAATAGGTTTACTGATTTAAGTCGTTCATCGAATGAAAATAATGCTTTCTGCCAAATAAAGGTAGTCTCATACATAAAGTCTTGGAACAGAGCAGGGTTTTGCTTTAAAATAGTATTTTTGAGAACAAAAATGAACCAAACAGTCAAATTGATATTACAAAGAGAGCGACTAAAATGCTTGATTTTTAAAAAGAAATAAATTATTGGAATCGTGTTTCAAATCAATAGTAACGGTTGTACTCGTATATCAAATTATTTCATAATCCAATGAAAATTTGTGCACTTTTCATAAATTAATTACAAATACCTACAATAAATCTTGTCCGCGTACATACTATTTTTTTACTACATAC
The DNA here is from genome assembly GCA_022606495.2 of Halesus radiatus. NCBI lineage: Eukaryota > Metazoa > Arthropoda > Insecta > Trichoptera > Limnephilidae > Halesus > Halesus radiatus. The sequence goes on from JAHDVE020008281.1 coordinate 195,525, forward strand.
ATACAACTTTTTTAAATCTGAGATTTCACATAATGTTATTGCATCATACTGCATCTTCGTGGCACTTATCCGACTTCTTCTTCCATTCACGTACATCACATTCATAGCACTCCTTTCTATACCCATCCGAAAGCTTATTGAAATGACTTTAACTATGTTTGGGGACCAGATATGAATAGTTGGGTATTTTTCGTTTTCCACAACATACCTTAAGAGAGTACTTTCACAAACTACGAATACCATTAAAAATGTGTGAAAGATTTAAAGCTTATATTCTCGATTCTGATAATCGCACTAAAAACGTACAATTCTCATATTTTCATTTATAATTATTGATTTCAAAAACGATCTAAAACCGCTCATTCTTAAACCGTTCGAACTGGCTAAAACGTCATTATGATGTACATAACGCTACTGACTGGTGAGACGGCTATCACCGACTTTGATCGGCGTGATGTCAACAACGTCACATTCACGAACATGTCGTTTTGGCGGCATATAAAAAAATGCATATTAAATCATTATTGAAAATTTATTGGTAAACATAAAAAAATGAATTAAAATGTCAACGTTAGCGTATTTTTATTTTTCTTAATTTTTATAGACAGTGAAAAAAAACAGTGAAACTACCCTATCAGACAGTTGAGAGTAGTGCGGTATTTCCATTAAAAGTCTTGAGATCATGATCGCAGATCTCGCAATGTCTTCTAACGATATCTACCATCCACTTGCAAGTTACACACATCCATCCATTTTATGTGTTTTAATTATACGAGCAATGGCCTATTATTCACAATATTAAATTACCACCATTCCTTCTTAAGATACTATGCAGCGTACTGATTAATGTCAATTTGATGGAAGACTAAGCGGTTATTAAATTCAAAGAATTCAATAGACAACACTGGATAACAATATCAACCGAAACTGACAGCAAACACGCGTCCCAAGTCCCGAGTCCCATTCATGTCTCAATTGCCTTTTTATACACCTTTCTCCGGTCTATTCTCCTGGTACTGTCTACTGCAATTTACCGAAACAATTGACTAGGAACAAAACAATCTATGGCGCCAGACGTAGGTACAATTTATACAGGCGAATATAAATATTGTTATTGATATTTGCAAAATATTTCTTAAAATTTAATTTAATTTAAATTTAAATCTTATTTAATTATTGGAAGTTAATGTGTTTCTTACTTTGATTGAGTTACAGTATATTTTTCTCTCATTGTTCAATAAAAATTATGTTAAATTTTTTAACAAACAAAATGGCGTCTTGTATTTTCAGATTATTAAATTACTTGTCTCATCAATTTAAAAAACAATAATCTTTTCAAATACAATAACGACCATAGCCCACCAAAGTAGAGTAAAATAATGGTTATGAACTGCATTGATAAAACCTAACCTAACCTAACCCAATCATAAAATAATTATGTATTTCTTTTAACTTAATAAATTTTTTTTTAAAAAGAAGTCAAAAGTAGCTAAAGATCAGTGGCATGCATTGCTCTATGACCAAAGGTAGGCTGTGTGTGGTTTTTCACGTTCCGTTATGAATTGTGCATTGAATGTTACCATGCTTTTTATCATATTCCTGTGATTGTTGCAGCCTACAGAATTGATCATACAAATTCCTCATTAAAATCATATAAAAATACATTTTGATCAGAAACTTTTCGTATTTTTGAAATATATGTAAACATATTTTATGGTTTGTCTTTCTTAGGGTCGACACAGCTTTTCAGTCTTTATGAACTGCACGCCACTAATAAAAAACTTTTTTTTTTCAAGATGAATAACGTACGATACAAGAAATTTTTCTTTTTTTATTGAAAAAAAGAACAAACCTTATGTCAATTTGGTTACAGGATGAATACAGGCCCATCTAATTCAGGCTTTAGGTAGATATTGCATAACTTACAAACCACCTTTAACATATTATTGCCGTGGGCTAGTTTTTTTCCCACGAGATCCGAGCAAGGGTTTGACTATTGTTTCGAAACGTCGGCAAGGCGATTAGCGCTGTACAGCCGGGTATACACCGCGGTGGGAAGGCGCTCTGTGACATGTGACGGAATCCTACCCATTGTTCCACAAAACTGTTCAAATGTTAGAAGACGAAGAGTAATGCTGATGTGTTTCTGTTCGGAGTTTGTTAATCTTTAATGTGGGAGAGATTTTGAACCTCGGTATAATAAATGCTAAAGATTTAAACTCACGGATAATTATTAGTAAAAAGGCGAAAAATTTCTGAGTAATTTTTATGTACAGTTTGACATTTAAAAGTGGGCAGAAATTGAGGGCGCCGCAATCGTTTAAAAGGTTTTAAATGACAACACGAAGATGGCTAATAGGGAAATTAAATAAAGCTTAAAAGAAACCCAACGGACCAAACGCATATTTTTTTAATTTAACCAAATGATATCCTAGAAATTAGGTAATTCTACATCATATTCTAGTAAAATTTTATTTAAGACTTTGCAATGAAGAAAAGAACATGAAGAGTGGTGATTTTATTTCTGAAATGTATCAGATGTCAAATCGTTAATGGCGTTAATGGTTAAAAAAATCTAATTCACAGATCAAAATAATAAATCAAAAAAACGTTAATATAATCGACTTATGTTTTTTCGGGTTGTTTCTTTAAAAGGAACTGACAAATTAAGTAGCTTGGTGGTGTCGTAGTAATGAAAATAATTAACTCCACTTTATTAATTGTCTACATTTTATTACCAAGCCATAACTAGTTTTTTTCCATGTCATTTTGACACGACTTGTTTTTTGGTGGAGGTTCTTACATTCTAAAAAGTTTCATTAATTCATAGAAACGTAAAAAAAAACAACAACAGCAACAACAAAAGTGAAATGGAATACTTTATTTGACGGAATGCTATTTTTTAGTTTTAAAGGTTACAATTTCGGATATAAAAAAAACAATGCAACATAATCGTGTGTTCTAAAAAATTCAAAAAATTGTTTAAAAAGCCGTTTTTTTACATTACCTTTTTAAGTATTTTTGTACAGTAATGATTGAACAGTAAAAATTCTATCATCTTAGAGAAAGATTATCAAAATGAGAATATATCATTGATATTTTTTACTCTGAGTAAAAATGATACATTCATGTATTTTGATTATCCGTTCCGGAGGCTTAATTTTTATCCACAGATTGTACATAATTCTATTTTTATTTAAAAAAATCCATTTTTCCGTGAACCGCTTCAAAAGAGGAATAAAATAATAACAAGAAAATAAACCATCCACGTTATGTTGCCTCAGTGTATTCTTTGCTAAGGACAGTTGAATCTGATTAATTATAAGTATGCAATAAGAGTTTCATGATTTTTTGAATATTCTCAACGCCAACGCAATCAATAATTTAGCATATTTTTTTACGAGCGGAAGAATGCATTTTTACGATTATGTCAAAACAAACTACGACAGTTTTACATTAAATGTTGAATTTCAGTCGGCCACTGTCCAAATTTATTTATCCAATATTTTTTGGGTCGTGTTATCTACACCGACTTAATATTGACCCTGAAAAGGAGGCTGCGCCGTGGACTTTTTCGTCAGAATTGATTACACGATGATTTGTTCTGAGAAATGTTTTTTCCTCATTCCGCCTGAAGGGTGGGTATCGATCAAGACCCAAGACCTGCTCAATATTGATGCGTATTTTTTCCTCGTATATCTTACTATTGGTTAGTAAACCGTACAAAAATAATTACGGAGATATTCTCAGAAACGGTTTTATTCTCAATCGTGACGGTTTCGTATTTTTTTTTTTTTACAGTAACTCCACACAGGAGACCAAGGAGGAAATAATTTCTCTCAAGGCCTATATCATCTTTGGGGATGCTGTGTGGAGGATCTTTTAGAGGATAGGAAGGAGTGAACTTGGGTCTTGAAGAGACCCATGTTATAGGATGGAGGAAACACAGAGGCCGGCAGTCATTCCACAGCCGAGCTGTTGAACACGAGAACGAGTCGTAGAAGCGACCCGTTCTCATGTGACAAATGTCAACCGTGTGCAAATGTTGGGCGCGCGTTTGGCGTGTTTCCCGACTATGCACCGGTGCCGAAGGGATCAATGACGCTAGTTCCTCGGAGCATCTTCCATTAAAATACCGGTAGTACAAGGACAGCATTCCCACCCGACGTCTGTGCTTCAAAGATTGCAACCCATTTGTTAAGATAAGCGAATCTATCAAACGGACCGCCCGTTTCTGCACAGAGTCAAGGTTTTTTTTCAGATATTTTGGGACTCCCGACCAGAGGTGGCTGCCAAATTCTACAATGGGGCGAACTTGCGATTTGTACAGGGTCAGCAGTTGTGTACTATTAAAGTATCTGCGGGCTCTGTACAATACGCCCAGCTTCTGAGAGGCTAACTTTACTCGGGCCTCGATGGAGCCCCCATACCTGAGCTGGTCACTTAAGGTTACACCAAGCATATCAATGGAGGGCTTGTTGGGAAGATTGCTTCCATTACTTTGAACTTATTTGATGATATTCTTAGAGACGTGATTTCTGGTATAAAGTTCTCAGAGGAAGATACCACGATGATATAGGCCAAGTTTATTCCTTCGTTTTCTCAAATTTTTCTCTTCATCCTTAAATATGACATTGGACACGAGGAAAACGAGTTGTCGCAGGACCCCCTGTATATAGTGAATAAGATTGGAAGTGGATGGAACCTTGCGAAAAGAATAAATTAATGAAAAAATACTTTGTAATCATCACTTTATTAATATATACATATCAATCATCAGGAATATACAGAATACTATTCCTGCCGAGGAAAGTATTGCATTCAAAACATGTTGATATGTATGTATTAATAAAGTGGTGATTAGAAAGTATTTTTTTATTTAAAAAAATTAAAAAATAACTTTGTTTTACATCACTTTTATTTATACTTTAGCCGACCGGGTTTCGCTACTACCGTAGCTTCTTCAGGGCAGTATACGACTAAACTATGAACTTAGATGCACATGTATTATAGATTGAAACAAACAGGCGAGTGAAGGGCCAAGGGTGGGAGATCAGCAGGTACCTGCTGACCTGGAAGGGTGTGTACTTTGTTTATTGGAAATAATTTAAATTTATTTCATTATTTATGAGTCTACTATTAGCGTTTTTGGCTTTCCTTATTTCTAATGCCTCTAAGTTATCCGGTCGAATCACCAAGTTACCGCTTCATATGAAAATATATTTTTTTATTAATTTATTAATTAATAATGACGCCACAAAGTGAATTCCAACCTTTTGAACAAATAATAGATCTAAGTATATTTGTTTTATTTTCATGCATAAGGACTCCGTCCATATATTTAAATATTTGGAACAATGGACAATTGAAAATGCACGTTTGCTTCACTGTTATTTTAATTTAAGAAGCTCGTGGCAATCAGCAATGGACCTTTCAAGGCAGATCAACGATTTGTTAATAATTACATAGTTTTTTTTTCATATACAAGTACCATTGTACACCTCTTTTACTTTGTTGTTATTCATTATGAAACTAAAATAAGATCACTCAGTAAGTACATTCTCACATGTTCTGGTAAAAGACTTAATAATAACAAATGGATAATGTATTTATATTTTTACACTCGGTACACTAATTGCTAATGTCAATGTAATTATAAACCTCGTGCCTTGTCTGAAACCGAGTGTGCAGCGAGCTACAATTTTGCCATTTGTGTCTTCAGATAGGAATTATAAATTCATGTATAATCCTTACTTTACAGTTGTCAAAACTTAGGATAAGGATCTTGAAAGAAATAAGAATCATAGTAAGTTGGAATCCGGATTCCCGTTTTCCCGTAAAGCTAATAGGCTTCGCGATTTTCCCACAACATTCTTCTATAATAAGATCCTTTTAAAGGTACAGTTTCCGGGTAAAGTTACATATTTACTATTTACACGCGTAAGGCCTGTAATGCATTCAGTTTCCCAGGCTCGGATTGAGGTTTGATGCTTGCGCGACCATCGATATCCTGTCCATAATGATGCCCAACAATAATCGCCATCAAATAAATAATAATCATTTGTTAACCGGAAACAAAACCTGAATGAAACGCCTAGAATTCACTTGTCTACCAACATAAGGCGGATATTTTTATTAATTTTATTTCATACGTTAAATATAAATACGCTTTAGAATCGTGGACTAAGCGCATTCATTTTATTAATCATTATTTTGACACAGGAGAGAAAGATTTTCTTAGTAGATTAAAGACCACACATGTGAATCTGAGCTAAAGTTTGTTTTCAACTTAATGCCGACAAATCGGCTTTTATTTAAATATTATTTTTATAGTTTCATACAACATCTTCTTGGTACTGTAACGCGCGCTGCCCGAAACGTTGGCTACAGGGGGGGGGGGGAGCGCAGCACGGCATAGAAAAAAATACTTTTGGCCGTGAAAACCAGAAAACATATCTATAATTGTAAGGTTGATACTACCTATCTCAATATATGTAACCTGTTATGTGGTAGGTATATGTAATTATAGGATCTGAATAGTCGGCTTCTCATCCCTCATCTTCATCTTATCTTTCCCTATCCTATTTTTAATTCAATATAGAAGTATCCTAGTTACACTGGCACCAGATCTGATATAGAGATCTTGTATGGTATTCACATTAAAAAAGAAAATACGAAGCAAAACGATCGTAGAATCGTGTTAGGTGAATAAATCCGACTAAATGAGTACTCATTGCTACACTTCTACTTTCTCGTGTAATTTTCGTACTATCACCAGAGAGCCCCTTAAAATGCAGACTGAAGCATGATAATAAAAGTTCTTTATTCCAGAAGGTATGCAGGGGTAGTACAAAGCAATATGTTCCATAAGTGTACATAACAAAATAAAAAAAAAAATAGGAAAATAAAATAAGAGAAAGAAAAAAAGCAAAGAAAAACATTAAAAAAAAATTACACGCAAAATAAGTTCATTCACTAAGAGAACAAAAAAAAATTATGGTGAATGTTTGACGGTCTCCCGTCTCCAAAGGGCTATTAAGGGGGGCTCCATCCATGCAGCCGTGGCAGTAATGATGGTATTCTTGGATTGGCGTACTCTGCACCATAGGCTTCCCATGCGGTAGCGGAGAAGTGCCCTGAAAGAGTGCACTCGTTCTTCCAGGAACATTTCTGTAGCGCTGCAGTATCTTGGCAGACGGAATAGTTGGTGATATGCATTATTGTAGGTGACTTTTTTTCTTTTTCCATTGGAGTGCAGCGTAATGCACCCACAATTATGACGCATACAGAGATAAACAGAATGTGTTGAACAATATTATTTTGACGTTTGCGCTGTAAATGTGAAAACGCCTTAAAAGCATACCTAGTCTAGCTGATAAAAACACAGATTGAAAAAAAAAGTTTTTTTAAAATACAAACAGATTTTGCAAGTAGTATTTCGGCCGGATGGTCGATCATGTTTCTGCGGTCACTTAATCGGCGTACCATATTGCAAATGCGCACCTAAGTTGCGCATCAGGTGAATGTGCGACTTCCGGATCAATGAATATTAATCATAATGACTAAAAAATGATTTCCTGTCCTGCCAGCCAGCTGGAGTCGCCAGGATGTCTGAGAAAGCTCCGCGGAGAGCTTCTCAAGGAAAGGATCTTTTCACTTGATTAGAACTACGAGTAAAAAAAAAATTTAGGTTAACATTATGAAATAATGTTAACCTAATTTTTTTACATTTTTCTCCGAAAACGTGAGTAAAACTATAGATAAAATTTAGCCAAATTATTTGAAAAATAGAAAATTGTTCACAGGTAGAAACACAATATATCAGTAGTTAAATTGTGCAGTTAAAGTTGTAGATGGTTTAAACTTTAAACGATAGATAAAATTTAAGGGAAGAGATGTGCAACTTTCTGTTTAACTCTGCTGAATGATACGCTTAATACAAAAAAATATATAGTTAGATACACTTCTCTTTATAACGCTTGCCATTAGTTTCTTATGGACGAACCACTAACGTGGTTAAAATTGACTTTCTTTTCTCCAATGTGTGAACGTTTTCAAATTGCTGTTAAAACTAAGTGTAACCGTAAAATCCGCTTATTGGAATAGAAATGACTACACCAGATATATACCCTGATGATAGACAATGAAAGGTTCGTCTAGATTGGAATAAGAAGCGTGTAGCTAATACGGTTTAATACCCCAAATATCGACGTAATAAAATAATATGTATGTTGTAAGTCACTAGTTATAAATTTAATTATAAGTCAGTATGTCTAAGTAATAAGTAGTAGGTTATATAAATGAAGTTCCAAAAGCGGCCTTGAGTTAATTTTCCCACGAAAACGGCGTACAGAAGTAATCCATTTATCACTATAAATATAAGTGTTTCATTACATTGATAATGAAAAGTTATAAACAACTGTTCAAACTCATCGAATATAAACAACAATATAAATTTAATACATTCATAGATGAAGTAATATCGTCAGTATCGACGCCAAATGGTTGATTTACCGAACGTTTTATTCATGCGATATACCTTGCTCTATCAATAATAATCTCCCATGGGTGTGTCAAGCCTGTGTTACCTCTACAGTGCCTACCTCTATACTGGTTGCTTGTGTATGCCGTATGAGTAAATTAATATACTTATAAGTTTGTTTTTATAATAATTATGATGCGCCGCCGACGGTTCATATTTTATTTGTACCGGAGATTAATTATTGTGGTTACTGCTACTGAAGCGGGTTCTTCATTTACGATACGTGTTTTGTTTGTACAGTGTGTGGATGAACCGCGAGGAAATTTATTATTGGTTTGTTTACATGGCTACGTAGTGCACAGCACAAGCAAACTTCGGCCTTTCATGAGTTTGTTGTTTAGTTATCACAGAATTATTTAAAAAAATAGGTGCATCACACACACTGTACACGCGTCATTCATGTTCATTTTTTAGAATTTAACTTTTATCTAACATTTCGGGCTTTTCGAATAGGTACTTTGCAAATATCCCAAATTCGTTATTTTGGTTAATTTAATAGAATTATTACGCAATAAATAACTGACCAATATTGTTTAAAGACAATACTTAAGATTGAGTTTGTAATGGTCTAACCATCATCATTTTCTTTTAATAGAACCCTGGAAAATATTTTTTTTTATATGCATAACTTTCATGCTAGAAAAGCTTAAGGGAGCGACATCTATCGACTTGTGGAGAGTTTGATTACAGTGAATTATAATCCAATAATTTTGATTCATAAAACTCGTTGCAACATAAAACCACGAGATGGCAGTGAGAAGAAGGTGTTCCCTCTTATAAATAAACATCACAGGATTGGGTGAAATCAACGAAAAGTTACCAATCAAACGAGCGTTCTACATAAACAACAATTAGTGGTGACAGGACAAAGGAAATATTAATTATTTATGTGAATCGAAAGGGTTCAGATCAACGGCCTATAATATAAACATTTCACTAGCGGTCGAACAGGACGAGAAGAGGTCGTGAACTTTAAAGGAAACAATGGGAAATGCAGAGATGAATAACCATTGAAAATGGAAGTAGAAAGAAAAAAATAATATGCAAAATGTTAATTACAAATAAAAAAACTACAAAGAAATGATTTATCTTGCACGGGGAAAGGCGTGTTTGCATTAGAATTTAGACAGAAAGACGTGTCATGTAAGGCTAAGCGGAAAAACAACGAATTAGAGAAAATAATTCAGAGAACAATAGCTTCAGCAGATGAAAAAGGGAAGAAACAAGAATTATACAGTATGGAAACTTCGGCAAACTTAAGAGGCGATTTAGGCGAGACTAATGTGAAATAGAAGTACAATTTTCTAATTTCAGGAACGTAGATAATTACAAGGGAGTGAAACTAGGCTGATTTTAGGTGATAAAAGGTATTAATTGAGTAGATTCGGGACATCAGATATTATGAAAATGTAGATGAGAAATGTATCAATCAATTATAAAATTTAAACTGAAGGAATTCAATAGAAATATTGAGATATATGGACTACTACTTTGAATATAGTTCGATACATTTAGGTAAAATTTTGAGGTTGTCAATGACTAATGTAAACAAGGCGACAAGAATTGTTTATCCAAGCGATCAGATGAACATGAAACTCGGGCAATAAAGAGATAAACGAACAATTAAAAATATACAGGGAAGATAGGAATATTTATTTAAGGAAAAGTAATAAAAAATAATGGGTTTTCGATTAACTCTGATTTATATCGGTTTTTTACAAAAGTAATGATTATTACCCATAGTAAACAATAATCTAATGTGATATTGAGTTAGAGTGGAATGGAGAAAGGGGAGTGGCCAGGAAAGAAGTGAACGAACTCATATCTACCAGGTTTGGGGTAGGTAAATCGCAGGTAAAAACGCCAATAAATTAATACATAAAATTATTAAAGGTAGTGAAAAATCAATTAAGGATGATATCAATCGACCCGGATGAAAGTATAAGCAGACGACAGGTACATGCAAAAGGTGTAATACAGTTAGACCAGGAAGAAGCAGTGCAACACATTGAAAAATCATTCTGGAAAGGTATATTTATTAACTCAGGCAGGTGAGGTGGGGAAGAAATTATAAAGTGTTTACACCAATATTAGGATCAATTGAGAATTGCACGAAAATATGCGTTAATCGAATATTCACATGTTAGATCAGAGAAAAACCATGTTACCATCGGAAAATTCATAAATAAAAAGATATCGCATATCAAGATAACCAGGGACTAAGGGAATTTCTAAAATTGAACGATGTGAAGAAGGCGCTTCTTTAAATAAAATTCAATAATGACATAGTGGCTATGATTACGAGATACCCGAGTTCATAGGCGACCAAAGAATAAGCGATAGATAATATTTTCAGAAAAAAAAAACATGAATCGAAATTTCCAATTCTATAATAAGGAACAGCAGGGCGATCTAGAGGAATGAACTAAATTCGATCCTGGCCGGAGTGAGGAAAAGTGATGGATTCAGAGGCGGGCCAGATTTTATCTAAATATTTACATTGAAGAATTACAGTCGAAATTAGTATTACTTACATATAGGTTTACGAGTTAATAGAGAACATAATTTAATGTAGGTATGGAATGGAGTTAAATCCTTTTGATTCTAAGCTAGGTATATAAGGCAATGTAATGAGGGAATATGAGATTAGTCGCGGAATACGTCGGGCGAGAAAAAATTAAATTACGTGCTGGCCGATTTTAAGTAATTGTTTTGTTTTTGGACTTAGGAAGTTTCATTTGATTTGTTTCTTACAATTAAATAAAGTTTTAAATAAATTCTTTTAAATAGTTGTTGGATTGATTCAACAATAGTTTGATTAAATTCAATAATAGTTTGATAAATATTGAAGTTTCTAAAATTCATTATAATTAAGTTGATACTAAAAATTACTTCTGTGAATTAATTAAAATTGGTGGTTTTAAGTGAAATTATAATAATCGAAAGTGTTTATAAATAAAGTGTTTGAATCGAAGTCTTCTAAAATTCATTATATTTAAGTGAAGTGATATAAAAAAAGTGACCCAGTAAATAAAGTGTTTTGTGTTCGAATTAATATTGTATTAAAATAAATTCTCTTGTTGATCTAATACAATAATAGTTTCATAAATAGTGAAATTTCCTAAAAATTAATAATACTTAAATTACGTTAAAGATTCTAAAAGTTGTAATTAAATTAATTTTCTCAAAACTGTTAGAGCAATGTGATAATAATAATAATTTAATAAATATTGAAAATTTCTAAAAATTAATAAAGTTATTTGTTTAAAGATTTTAAAATTAGCTTCTGTGAATTAATTAAAATTGTTTAAATGAAATGTGATTTAATTCATATTTTGTGTTGAACTAAATTCATTACGAGTTTAAGAAAAATTAAATATAATTGCGTTTAAAATAATTTAGTGAAAGTTTAAAACAGCTGAGTCTTAGTTTCATATAATTCATTTTTAATACCTAGCGTGGGATTAATTTCGTCAAAGAAAAATAATAAAGCTCTAAAATATTACCAAGCGTTCGGTTTACGGATTTAATTAATAGTTAGTAAAGAGAATTACGTGAGTACAAAGAATAAAATAGGAAAATAAAACAACAAAAATTTAAATATTGTTTAATAATATCCGGATTGAGAGATCATTAAATTTGAAGAAATAGTACAAATCGGTAGATCACGAATTGAAATTAGGAAACACTAGATTGTATTAAGTAAATATTTCTAACTTAGATTAAACATTCCAGGCAGGGAAGTTCAATATTTTCTGAATCTTCATATTGGCGTGTATAACCCGTCTGGAAAATTATGAATTTGTCGGAATTCAGGTGAGTCAAATTAATATACAAGTTTTCAGGATCCCGGGGAAGGCGAGGATGGAGATATGAATTATATTTCTAATGACTTATAAGTACATGTATTGTATGTGTGTATATGTAAATATGTATATATATTTAATGTTTAATATATAGGTCAATACTATACGACCGTTATCTATCATGAGTGAATGTTTTGTATACGTGATCAAAGCCGTTCTAATCAAATATTTGAGTTCAAATACATTTTATGATACCCAGCGGGTACATCTTCCTTTATGAGATATTTTACGATAAATCTTTCCTTTCGCATTGAATTATAATTAAACTAGTACTATAGATAATTCAATTGTCTCACTCATTACCAGCACTTGACTTTTAAATATTCAAAAATACCTATTTTTTTCATAAATACATTTAAGTATTTATAAAAATTTCCGGTAGATACCTACCTGTATAATTGTCTTTATCGAGTTAATTCATAGTCAACAACTTCAGAACATCTTTTATAGGTATTTCACTGTGTAGTGAAATAACTTCGGCTAAAGACTTGGCCTTTACTAAGAGTATGTATGTGTGTATGGATATATATATATATGAAATGTATAATGTATCTATCAAATCTATATGGCCGTTATTTATTTTATCTTTATTTATATACAATGTTTAATATGTATATATATAAAACCAATTATTATATTTATGTATAATTCCTATAAAAACAATTTATTTTATTAGTATATATTTTCCCTAACACTTAAATTCGAAAACTAACGTTACTAATTATAAACATTCCAAACGATTTTTATTAATTCAAAGATCGTTATCATTCTAAAACAAACCAATGAATCCTAATTGTTATGCTTCCTGACGGGGGTCTCTGACACTTAATAACTGTCGCATATCTCAATGACACACTTCCTCGACTGTTATTAAAACTAGGTCAACATTCCAAACCACACCCTTCTTTTATCGAAGTATGTAGATACGTATAAGTATGTATATATATATATTCGAATTTCAGTACATCTTACGAAGAATAAGTACCTTAACAAACGTCGACATTTAATTGAAAAATAACTATCATCTTTTGCGATGAACTATCATCTTTTGCGATGAACTATCATCTTTTTGCGATGAACTATCATCTTTTAGAAATCACGTATTTGTAGTTTGCGTACATAAATATTTTTATAGCGCCATTTTCATGGAAAGATTCAATTCAAAGGCGCTCCACACCCGTTCGAACATATTGATGAATTCAACAGAACAAACAAAAACCCACATTATTAGAATTGTCAAAATAAGCATAATCATTCGTCGACAATACGTTCCCAAGTTATGTTATAAAATTAATTTTATCTTCGACTTAGGTTTTCAAGGTTCAGGCCTTGCGAATTTTGGGCTTTTTGGAGTCCTACCTTTTCTCCAAACAAAAAATCAATCTACAGTTAAATTCAAACTACATGAGATAGCAGGGTCTCATTAAATCAACCTGTCAACCAAACCAAAAAGTAATATATCATGTATATTGTATTATCACTTTTACGTATATTCATAAGTAGTATATCTGAATATCTGGCACAGATTCACGACCTGTGTTGGAGATGTCAGATCCACAATTTTCTGGGAAAACTGGAGTATTGTGGATTATAAAAACTCGTATTGTTTACATATATTTATAATTTGTACCTATCGATTGGGCAGAAATAATTGCTGATTTAAGCGTGGTTATCTCTGAACTTTTGATGCGAGGGACGGCCTTTCAACCCGGACTTTGCAAAAATTCGCAAGTATATAATGTTGTTTGACGAGGGGACGGAACCGGTTTGATCTCCTTTAAATGTAACTGTCTGGAGGACGGGAATTCGGAGGGTCTCGGACCCATGGATAAGGAAGGTGCTCTTTCCGTCGCGGTACAGGGGATGACCAATAGCGCACGAACTGAAAATTGAAGAGGTTACGTATACCGTTTGGTCAGGCTGTATGTCTGTGAAGAGAGAGTTACTGACCGGAAACGTGGTCATCTGAGTACTTTAGGGGTAGGTCTGGAGCCGAATTGCAGCAAAACAAACCGTATTCGATCTCTCGTCATAACAAAAGCTGTGTAAACTAAAACCTAATCATGTAATTTTCCCAAATTTAGGAGAGGATGGAGATGGCGCCAAAACAAGTAAAACTGTACCTTTTAACCATGAAATTCATTGAAACTAACCCATGTAGAATAACACTTAGTACGATGAGGAAAGGCGATAATACTGTGATCATTACATTTATGTATACCAAATTTGAAATTGAAACTACGTCGTATTATATAGATCAGGAATAGTGCAATTAGTATAGCCCAGAAGCTAAGTTTTCCCATTAAAACTCACGATAGAAGAAAAATAGAAAATTTAGGGGTAAAGTTAGGAAAATGCTAGTCTTCCTATAGGAAATTAACGTAGATTGCATAGTAGGATAATAATAGAGAGTTCAGAACATTAAAGTCTAAGATAGGAATGTTAGGAATACGAATTCTGTCAATGGTATGCGAGAGTCTGCCTACGCTACAAAGAATAGGGGTTACCACAAATAAGGCCTTGTTTTTCCAATAGTCTGAAACAAAAAACAACACAACGTAGACTCCGGAAAAGCTTGGGAAATTGACCACATTGGAGTGCAAAATTTCCGTGAAAATCATGAAAATCGGAAACACTCGAATGTTAGCATAGGGCTAGACGTTACACGCTGGCCAAGGAGGAGAAAAACCTCAAATTGAAAGGAAAACTACAAAGAGTTTTCCAATCACATTAGTTAGGAAAATTTAAGGCAGCAGTAGAGGAGTCATCTTAAATCGGTGGCGCGAACGGAAGTCTATTGCTAAATTAAATCATAAATGAAGGAAGGACGGGCCATCACATCTTTAAAGCCTAGTGGGGGGGGGGGGCCATCTCAATCACTTCTATTTATACTTTAGCCGACCGGGTTTCGCTACTGCCGTAGCTTTTTCAGGGCAGTATACAACTAAACTATGTTTCTTTGTTAAGTTTCTTTATTAAGTTAATGTTTCTTTGTTAAGAGATAACGATAATCGTCACAAGGCATTACTTTTGCTGTCGTATCAATTATGTCACCCAAACAAGAATTCGCAATTTCATAACATTATTCCAAAAAATAAAAATCCCAAACAAGGCCGGGTACACATGAGTTAGTTTTTTTAGTTTATTTTATCTGATGTACGACCTAATGGTAAATTTAATAGTTACTTCTTAAAAAAAAAATTTAAGATGTAACTTTAAATTAATTTTAAAAGTTGGGTACTCATCAGCTAGTATATAATTTACATTTTTCTTTAAAAACATTACGTTTATTGTATTGCATAATAATATTATCGTTATTTCGAATTAATAAATAACCCCTTCCCAACGTCCCTCTCCCCCTTAACAGTAAACAGAAAGGAATTGGGTTATCTCGGCGCGGCATAATGAATCCGATCGTTCACTGATTAATTCGCGATATGACGAGTTAATGTTATTCATAGCTTTCGTTATGCCGCCTAACTACTAATATTAAAGCTTTATCGTTTTATTTGGACATCCGGAAACCGCGGGCAGGAAGCAGATATCGGTAAAAAAATTAAATCAACTAAAATAATTACGTTATATTTAGGAAAACATTTTTTGTAAGAAATCATCCACAAATAAGTTTTTATTGAATATAGCTGTTGTGCACCCAGCCTTGCTCGGGATTTTTTTTTTTTAGTAAATTTATGAAGTTGTGGATTCTTGCTTGCCATTAAGGTGCCTTAATTGATTTGACAGCGAAAGTAACTATCTCAAAATAAAGAAACATTCATTTGAGTATTAACTAAATCAAAAGTTTTTAAGCAGGTACCAACTCGTATTTTCCATTTTGAGAATATTCTTCCCAAAAAAAATTTTTTTTTTTGAATATGCAATCTATGGCTAACCAGAGTGTTATATCTATGGGCTAACCTAAATAAAACATGGCAGGTTCAATGTTTTTCATACTTATTTTAAAACGTTGTATCAGGTTTACTTATTGGATTTCATTCAAACTGCTTCCTAAACCTTCCCGGCACTAATAAAACAAACTGTGCTATTTTCAGCGAAACCGGGAGAGTAATTTTCGAGAACATCGAGGACAAACAAACAAACTTACATTGATTTTTATATATTTAGACGATATTTTGTTTATTGATTTCGACGCTTTTAGAGCAGGAGGTTTTTGTTTTATTTGTAAAATACTGAATTTCTGGATAAATTCGAAAGAATTCTGAATTCCCCCAAGTATTTGGCCAACTCCAAAAGCAGTTAAGAGAAACTGGGACTACTGGATTTAGATTATTTATTCACTTATTTCGTATTTCTTCATGTTTCATTATTTTAACTTTTTTGAGAAAAATAGACAATCTGATTTTTACTACAACATCAGAATTAAACAACATAATTTCATTTGTGATGTGAGTTCGAAGAACGTAATTGTACCTAACAGTATAATTCGAAAATTAAAATATATTTAACAAATATATTAATCCGGACTCGTATCGCTAAAATTCTAAAATGCATAATCCATATTTTAAGTAGGTACATATAATAAATTAATGACACAGTTCTTACAATAATTGGTGGTGTATTGGTCAGCATATTTGCCTTTCAAGTACTTGATCGGAGTTCAATTCTCGACCATGGCAATTTTTTTATATTTTTTTTGGTTTTAACTATCTAATCTTAAAAAATGTACGAATTTTATGCTGTATTGTTTACGGATCTACGCTAGTTTAATATGAAGTCTGTGTATTCTAGCGGGTATGTTTCAACTGATCGTTTTCTCTTATTATGATGAAAACATTTGAATAAATACAAAACTTTAATAATATACTGATCGTATCTTGACGAGCGACAAATGAAAAAATACTGGTAAAAATTCAAGATTGATGGAAGACTTGATATAAAATTAGTTATTCCGGGATACCTGCAGGACGAAACATTGCCTTGATGATACTTCAACCTCTAATATGAGTGAGCATCAGGAAAGCAGAAGATAGAAACATGTCTTTTCTGTCTTGAAATTTAAAAGTTAAGCTATTACTTGTGGCGTGGGAATATTTACAAAAATTTGTTCGTGTCCTAAGGGTTCACACGTTTAGATATGAATTTTATAAATTTGTCGACACATTCCCCACTTGCCAATTACCCTCACGCTCCATGTGTTTCCTGAAAGCGTCGAATTTTCGTAAAATTTCTTCTGCCTGATATGTTTCTTTGCTTTAAAAAAAAAAAAAACAATCTCATTTTTATCGTAAATGTTTGAAAAAATTGCTTTTATTGTGTATTATTATACTTTGACGTACAAGTATCCTTACTTTTATTATAGAAGCGTGCGATTATAAGCAGATAAAATCTAGAGCTTTTTGGTTTATAGGTTAGTTTGTAATTCGTATTATGTATAATAGAAACTCGTATTCTCTTCTTAAAGCCAAATCGGCGGGCTTTTGCTAAGTTCAAATAATAATACCAACGTGAGCTCCCAGGCTGTTTTCTTTTTCATATAAATAGTAGCATATCCTCTGGAAAAATGTTAGCGTACTTTTGCCAGTCAAAAGTTGCAAAAATTAAATTAAAATGCAGGTTCCTTCCTTGTTTCGGCATAACCACGTTCACCCTCGTTCTAACCCAAAGTGGTTAATGATTAAATTAATCGGAGCGACTCTTTTGCATCCGTGACCTAAAACTAAATACGAGATTCAGAATGGTTCGTTGTTATACTTTCTCCTTTGGTATTCATGGAAATATGGATACTAATACAAGTATGGTTGCATAAAGTAATAGATCATTTAATGTGAATCTCTACGGGCATCCCAAAAATTCCAATAATGTAGATGAGTATCCAACGTAAAGGCTTTTTATCAAATGGCCAAAATATAAAATTTGAACTACATATAAAATACGAAAACTGTAATATCATGGTCACATCAGTGACAAATTCATGAATATATAACTGATAATCAAAGGAAAGTTTGATAGAAGACTTCGACTAGATAAAATCTTCGATTGTATTAAATTAATCTCGATAATTACATCAACATTATATTACTACTGACCAAAACGAATGTTATTGTGTACTCGATAATTCATCCACACTTACATTAATCAACCAAAACAATAGATCTCCAAACAACTATGTGGAACTAGATTCAATTATTTTAGTAAAGATTTTAATGTTGTTAATTCTAAACGAATATTGGATTACGAACACCTTTACACATAAACAAAGAAAAAATTACAATGCACATAAAATAAAAATCAAATCGACGGTGTCGTCGTCAACCTTCAAAATAATCCGAACATTAAAATTATTGTCGATTCAGAAGCATGTATTCTTGAAAAATAAAAAGGTCACCAACTTTTAAAAAGCATCACTCTTTTAATTTCTTCTCTTGATACACATCTAAAAAAACTCACCTCCTTCAAAGATATTGCGGTAACAGGTGATCTTAATATTAATATTCATCCTAATGATCACCCCCAAAATCAGGATTATCAAATGATGCTATTACAGCATGATATAATCAGTACCATCAACATCCCTACAAGGGTCACTGGACCACAGGGTCACTGGAGACACAGAATCATGTATTGATCATACATAATGATCAAATCAAAAAAAATAATTAGTAGTACAGTCTTTGAATTTACTATTACGGACCATTATACAACTTTGTTAGGTTTGATTTCACCAACCCTTTATCTTAATTTCGCAAAATTCTTCTCAATTAAGACCATTTCTTAAGATAACTTAAGAATATGCTTGGATAAACAATCGTGAGAACACCTGGAGAATATAACTTAAACGAATTTAACACTCTTCTCACAAAATACTAAAACTTCACTGAAAATTATACCACATCGTAGAAAACATGAATAATTAAAATCATCTTAACTTGCATTAATAAAAATGACAAATTACACAAAAAAGTAAAAAATAATACTTATGACATAACTATTTATATATTTTATGAAAGATACAAAAATATATGTGGTCAAACCATACGTTAATCTAAAGAACTGCACTTTCGAATTAATGTGACAGCATCTATTTGCGAAACTGAAAAGCGTTTTGTCAATATTGAAATATAGTTCTCACACGCAAAAGTTCAAACAACATAACATCAAATTTTTGATTATGTGATGATATCGACTTCAAAAAAAATTCTACATGGTTCAAAATTACATAAATAAAAACTACTTAAATATTGGGGGTATATTAGTAAGTAATATCACAAAACCAAACATTACAACATTTACATGAAATATAATAAATATTTTCATTTTTTTGTCTTTTTTACAATATCTTTATTATATTTGTATTATTCTTAAACGTAATTTTATAACAATTTCACAATAATACTATTTCATAATTACGTGAATAACCCAGTACAGATTTTCCTAGTGAGGCATTCACTATACGCTGTTGTATATTAATAATTTACCATACATACACATCATTCTACATAAAAAATGCTTATTTTATAAAAATTGTAAATAAATAAAATTGGCCTATTTCATTAAGAATAAACACAATAATTTAAAAAAATCGATAGCCCTTCTAAATAATACCATAAGTGAAAAGAAAGGGGATACGTGTCAGCGGTAACTTATTTTGTTATGATAATACAGCAAAGATAGGCCTAAGGGAAATAATTTCCCTTGAGGCCTATACCATCTTTGGAGATACTATGTGGAGGGTCTTTTTGACGACAGGAAGGAGCAAACCTGGGTATAGGAGAGACTAATGTTATTTGAGGAAGGGAACACAGAGGCCGGCAAATCATTTCCTAGACGAGCTGTAGAACACGAGAACGAGTCGGAGAAGCGACCCGTTCTCGTGTGATAAATGTCAACCATGTACAAATGTTGGAAATGCGTTTGACGTGTTTTCTTACTGTACATCGGATCCTAAGGTATCAATTTTGTTAGTTCCTCGGAGCATCTTCCATTGAATTACCGGTAGAACAAGGACAGCGTTTCCATCTGTCGTCTGTGCTTCTGAGATTGCAATACGTTTGTTAAGATAGGCGATCCTTTTGGTAATTGGTAAACTGGTAATTCATACTAGACAACACTTACTGGAGTTAAGCCTTTGCATTGACTCATGGACTGTAAATCCTTTGGTAGTGATCAGTTGCACATCCTTTTTCTATTTTTGAACATTTATTCGTTAGTATCTAATTACAGGGAAACTAGTGTCATCAAACGATGTAACGGCAGGACATTTGTGGGAGGAGTTATCCGATTTGAATTTACAGTTAATTAAAATTATAAAACCATAATCGACTGCTCCGAGTTAAAGGGACATCAGTGGAAACTCGCTACTTTGAACAAGAGGGTGAAAACAGTTAATACTTTTGTATAGATGTTCTTAAAAATGGAGGTTGTCACTTTGGCTAGCGAGCATTTGGCTTATAATGAGTAGCAAGTACTATTCAATTCTTAACGTAATATTCTAAACATTTCTTCAGACGGTAAAATTGGGTATGAAAAGGGTGTGCTAAAAATAGAAAAAGAAAAGAGTAGGTCTGTGGCGCGTGGCTAAAAAGTTTAAAAGTAGCGTATTGTACTTCATCTGATAAAATAATAACTGAACAATCTTCCTCAACGTACTTATAAATGTAAAGAAATCTGTCATTTGTGATCAAAGATACGATTTTTTATATCTTCTTGTGGTGTTCTAATCTCATTGTTTAATTCCTCAATTGCGTCATTTGACATTCAAAACAGTTTTATATTCAAGTAGTTTCACGTATTATGATGTTATTATTATATCTTCTGACTAATGTAAAAAAATATACCAGAAATATTCGTTCTTATTTAAAATAAATATAATTAAGAAAAACGGCAAAAAAATTAAACATGGTTCCACAAAATAAAAACATTAACAATTTATATTATACTTGAAACTTCTTGCTAAGGTCTAAAAATATTTGGTTCTCTGGTAAGTTAGCCGAAGGCAGGCGAATATTTTTATTTTTAAAATCAAATTTATTTTTACTTTGATTAATTATCATGAATGAAAATAAGTACATGGGAAGAGACTATTCACGAAAATTAATAATTATCTAATAAATCGTTTAATGTATTGGAGATTCAACATCTCTTATTTGTGAATTCATAAAATGTAGTTTTGAAGGTATTCAGATAGGTATCTCCATTTTTATTAATTAGATGTAAATAAAATTTAATAATGTTATGAATAATTTCTGCAAGTATTTTAGTTTTTTTTTATTTTTATTGTGACCCGGGCCATTTTCAAACTGTGGTTAAGCCACATTGATACGACTTATTTATAGAATATCGTCACAATTATTTTCTCAGTAAATCTGTTTCACCGGTAATGAATCATTTTAGTCACAATAAAAAATGCAATTCGGTGGGGATAAATAGAATCATATAAATAAGTAGTCTCAACGTGACCTAACCACAGTTTGAAAATGGCCTTGAACGCCAAAACAGCTGTCAGAATAATAAAAAATAAAATAAAAAATAATTAATATCGTGTACAGTGATAAATAAAGAGATTATATTGTATGTAGTGATAACTTGGATCATTTGACACATAATTACTGTACAAACGTTGTGTGTTTTTGTTTAGATAAAATATTGCTATTATCCTCAAAATGGTATCCTAAAACATAATTTTAATCGATTTACTATGAACTCGCATTACCACTCTTTGTCATTGCAACACGATGTACTTAAAACATTTGCTTATACCAATGTTTATTGTATTTTTTTAAGCAGTTTTCTGTAATTTCACCGCGGTGATTCAATCCGTACACGGATATTTTGATTTGCAAGAGTAGAAACTATGTGGGCTTTGGTGCGAAAATTAGAAATCTGACAGTATGTTGCCTATTGTAATAAAGTATGAAAAAATGGTTCGGAAATGATTAGTTAAGATTTAGTAACGCTCATAGAATTATATATAAGTTTAATGCCACACTAGTAATAGACAAGCATTGATAAAAAGAATATTTGAATAATATGGCTAAATTCGAAAGACAGCATTTTTTTACATAACTTTTAATCATCTGATGCGACAAATTATTTCTTAAAATACATGGGTCCTTATCATCACGAACACTAATAGTAGCGTATTACCGGTTGCAACTAATGGAGGTGATTAAATCATGTTATTTTTCACAAATCTAAATTCATATTATGTAGTGAATTAAAAAACTACATTGTTTTAATATTCACCACTTTATTTATATAGACATCAACATGTTTCGAAAGCGATGCTTTATTCATCAGGAATATATTGAATACTAAAAAATGATAATATAAAGTATATTAAATACATAAATTATTATTTTTTAGTATTCTATGTGTTCCTGATGAAAAAAAATTGCTTTCGAAACATGTGGATATATGTGTATATTAATAAAGTGGTGAATACAAATTAACTTTTGAATTCATTTATTAATAATGACGCCACAAAGTGATTACCAATCTTTTGAAGAAATCGTAATTTTATACTTGCAAATTGATAATTGAATTATTTTTGTTTTATTATTTCCTATCATAATTTGACACCTACGATGTAATATTTTCATAATACATATAATTATTATTTTAAGTTACCTGCACATTTTAGTCAATCCGAATGAACCTAACCTAACCTAGTCCAAACTTACCTAAACATAATTAACCTAACCTAACCTCAACTTACCCATCCTAACCAAACCAAACCTAACCTAACATACCCAAACCTAATTTAATTTTTTTATTATTATTTCGAGGTACACACGAATGGTATTGATAAAATGTTACAAAGAATATGCTGTAAAAAATTTAGAGCGATCAGAGCCTTCGTTCATGGCTCATAAAAAAAGATTCGTTTGAAAACGGCTTTGTAGTTAAGTCTCAGAAATTTTTAATTACTACTACGAAGAAAATAAATGTTTGGTTTTTCCAAATGCTGTAACATCAACAATTTTTCGAAATATTTTATTTTGAGAAGCTTAAAATATTATCAACCGTTCAGTGTAATGTTCAAGCGTATATAAGGCCTTAAATATATCAAAATCATTTATCAAGTACCTTACACCGGCACCTTCTACGATTCCAAGAAAGACATAATCTTTATTTGTCAGAAAAAAAGGTTCAGCTCCCAGATGATTTAGAAAATATATTATAAATTTTTAAATTGCTTTTGTAAGGGCGATATGGATTTTGAATTTTTTTTTTTATTGATGAATACTCGCTAATGAATTTCAACAGAGGCATTCAACTTACAATAACTAACTGAACCGTTATACTTTTGTTTTTTCACAATTATTATTTTTTTAAATTATTTATTTATATGAAATAAAAAAAGGGAAACATATTAATCGGATAGCCGATTTTCACAGTGCAAAAAGTCTTTGATAAAAATGAAAGTATTTTTAGTGTGGTTATTTAGCCAGTCAACGTAATCAACAGTCACGTAGTTCAGCATGATGATACTGTTAGCGGTAATATTCTATGGTTTGTATGTACCCATAATATTTAGAGTCCTTTAAGAATAATATTGTAATACCTGTAATATATCATGCTTCCAAAATTAAAAGTATGTTAACGATTTGTCTTATTCATACGTAAATGACGTCAAATTTAACGACTAATTAATTATAATCTCTGAAAAAATATACATCCTTCGTAAAAGATGATGCACAGTCCACAATGATCGTACCTTGTGACTTCGCAACTTATAAGATTGATATTAATACGTGTCCATTCCACGGAATTTCTCAGCACCGGTCCATAAGGATCACGACGATGACTAGAGCAATATGATTGTTGATCATCTCTTTGACCCAGATCCGATAGGAATAAGAAAACGTTGAGACTCGGTGCTGGCTTTTAGAAAAAATGTTTGTGAAAAGAAACCTACTTCGAACCTTCAAATACTCATATAATCTATACAAAGTGGTACATTTCCGTGAACCGCATAGCGCTGATATCGAAATGAAGCTAACAACATTTTAAATTACTTAAAATTTTAGAAAATAGTTCAATTTTTTAACAGTCAAAATAACACGGGAGGCCATGGGGAAAGTAATTTCCTTCGAGGCCTATGTCATCTTTGGGGATTCTGTGTAGAGAGTCTTTGAACCTATATCTTGAAGAGACCAATATTGTACGAGGGAGGAAACACAGAGGCCGGCAAATCATTCCGCAGCCGAGCTGTTGAACAGAAGCGACCCGTTCTCACGGGACAAATGTTAACCGTGTACAAATATTGGGCACGCGTTTGCTGTGTTTCCCAACTGTGTGCCGTTACCGAAAGAATGTTAGTTAATTATGCTAGTTCTTCAGAATATCTTCAATGGAAATTCTTAAGAGCTAGTGGAGGTCATATTTTGTGTTCTCTGTGTCAACAGTTTCTTAAAATGTTATTATTTATTTGGCCAGTTGCAATTCAAACCATTGAATTTAAAAATCTGTTCGTATGAAACACTATAAACTCCCAAACAGTGAGTTCCACCATCAAAATTCAATTTAAACCGCTATTTTTCTATGGAATATCTTGGTCAACGATAATATTTTCAGCATTAATCCTCATTTCCTTCATTCATCCATCTACGAGCGTTCAAATGTCACTTTAACAATAAAAATGGTTGCCAAATTGTTTGTGATAATATATGCATTTCTTTACTAATGTGTTGTTATTTCATTAACAGTAATACAGAATTATAATTAATCATTGGATCTAATATTAATACATCTCAAATAAAATACGAAACAGAAAATGAAACAGAAAATAAAAAGGTAACGGTCGCATCTGCGAATAGAAAAAGGTTCTCTGTCGTACTTGATATTTGTTAATATTATATTCAATATTTAAATGTTACAACGAGGTTTATAAGTTATAAGTTATTCCAATAAATTGAAGAAGATTAAATGTTTACGTAAAATTTTAAAGCTCTCTGAAAATTCCATCTAAATTTTATTCAGCTTTAAAACCTTTTGTTATGTTTCATTCTTATCATCTGTCGTTGATATTCCATAATAAATTCTGTAAGGGAGGTTATTATGTCGTAGATTTTCTAGTTAATGAACATTATAAATCTTAGCTTTACAACAAAACAATTTAAAAAAAAAACTTGTAGTAAGGCTATTAGGGTCGTGCCGTAATATTATTCCGCAAAACAACAAAATATCCAAACGTTTGTATTCAAAATCCTGGATACACTTTGTGAATAATCGATCCAAAACTCAAGTTTTTGCTGGACAAATTATTGCACATTTAATGATTTGTATAGAGTTCTCATTTGTCACGTGAGAACGGATCGTTTCTACGAGTCGTTCATGAGTTAAAGAGCCCGGCTGAGGAACTATTTGCCAACCTCTGTGTTTCCCTCATCCTAAAACATGGGTCTTCAAGACCCATGATCACTATTTCATATCTTTAAAAATACCCCCTCCATACTGCATTCTCAAAGATGACATAACTCCTTAGTGAAATAATTTTTTTTCAGGGCCTCCTGTGTGGAGTCAATGTACCTTTTTTTTAATAGCCGTTTTGAACTTTTTACATTTGAATAGTCCCCATTAAACAAAGATTCTCGGCCCGTTTCTGTTTTAATAAAATTGTGGGCACCTAACAAGCACACTTTAACTATTATCTTTGACAATTACGAATGGTTTTAACAACCTTGGCCACAGAGCCAAAAGTAGTAACAATAAAAAATAAATAAATTTGAAAGCGTCTTTAGGGCAGCTGATGTATCCAAATTCTTAAAAAATCTTTGACAACCCTCCCTACTCTGTACATGGTACACACCTTTTTATTCGCCTAGTCATAAAGCACACAATGAAGGCATTATCTTTCTGATTTATCATCTACGTTTTTTTTTATGAAAAACGACACTTTACGAAGCAATCGGAAATACAAAGAGTAAATATGGAGCTGGAATTTATCGACATATTGTTTTTTTTTTAATAATATCGTTGCATGTTAAGCGTTGATTAGCAGTCGCAAGGGAAAATACGCCGTGGAAGCTAATATCATTTGCTTGTAGATACTTAATCTTACTAGGGGTGGTTGTGAATAAAATACATTCTATAATAAATTACCGTTCTAGATTATTAATAGTGTTGATGTTGTGGGTGTTTCCTATGCAGTGTTATTATTTTAAGCCTTGTTTACACGAAAAATGTTTTTTTTCTCCTATATTGTTATCCTGAACTCTTGAGAATATTTTAAGCTTTACAAAATGAAATATTTCTAATTTTTTTTTAACGTAGGAGCTTTTAAACATTTATTTTCTTAGAAGTGGTGTTAGGAAAATAAATACAAAGACTTACTTTCAAAACTTGTTTTCCCATGAATCGCTTTTTCTGACAAACTAATTAACGACCGCTTTCAAATTTACGACCGCTTTCAAATTTTTACAGCGTATTATATGTATCAATACCTTTTGTGTTGTACTAAAAAATGTATTAGTGTACAATAAGGAACTCCAGTCCATTTTTTGTTATTCTATTTTTATATTTAGTTTTTTTTTCTAAAGTAAGTTTTCATAGTAAAAATAATTTTCAAAGTTTCAATTTTTCAAAGGCCGTCAAAACACTCCAAATTTATGGCCGGTCAGTTTTTTATAAGTTTTGAGGTTATAATGTCAAATCTCAAAACAAGAATGAGCTTTACCGTATATAATTGTATATTCTATTCATGGTAAACCATAACTAAACATAAGTGATAAAATTATATACCTCTTTAGAAACATTAATTAAAAGAATAATAATTGTAATATTAAATCACAACATCTGCATTAATAATTGGTTTCGAATTTATTTCATTAATAATAGTTGTTTATATTGAACAACAATTATGGAGCTTAAAGTCACCCAAATTAAGTTAAAATTTTTACAAAACTAAAAAAATACACATTTAAAATACAAAAAAAAATCTAAAAATATTTTTTTCGTACTAATCCAAAAACAATGCTCACGTGACGTCAGATGTTCCAAATGCAATGGTACCAACATAACAAGGTGTTTTCATGAGTTGATTTTTTATTCACTTTTAAATAACGATTTATAAATTCTACGTATTTATATGTAATAAAAGTTATGTATTCAGAACAGGCGTTTGCTGATCTATATAAATACAATAAAAATAATAATAATTGGATGATTTGTATATCGCCGTTTATTTTGTGAAAAATCACCTCAACGAAGCATATTTTGAAAGTCATTATATTTTTCACTGGAGTTCCTTATTGGGTCAAACGGTTTAAGTGCTCCCAAATTTACAATTTACAAAAAAATATCTTGTTGTTTCACATCCAGGGGACATCTATTATGTAATTATGAATATGTTCATTTCTTTTCTCAGACACTAAGATTGCCACCAAAGTTCGTCACCATCAACGCGTACGTACGTCATGAAAAGCCATTAACTTACCGGCTATTAATTCCGCCAATTTTCATTACTTCCGTAATTTTTGTTGTTGCTATGTAGTTAATAAATTGATTAAAGAATCCATAAAAATAATTAGCAATATACGTGTCACTTCATTTTACCGTTTCTGTTAATGATGTACCTCCGAAAATCTATGAACCTTTTTAATAGCTTTTGTATTTCTTTCATTCCGATTTTTCCTACAGCCAGAATTCCTTTTTGTTTGACAGCGCTATTCACATTTAACGCCTTCCTGGTCGAGGTAAGGTCCTCGACTACGAATGCAAAGGTCACGGGTGCGCAAGGAAAATATGATTAAATTAAATCACATTAAATCCGTATTAAATAATGTACAGTATAAATGCGGCACATTCCAGAGTGGTAGATACTCTCAGAATCACTATAGTGAATGACAACCATTCAGAATTAAAATGCTGCTTGAAATGGATTTAACCATGTATTATGAACAGATCAGGTACTTCACCATCTTATTTTTCTTCATATCATTCCCCACACCATACCCTTCAGCCTCACAATATACCCCAAGTTCAGATGACATAGTCTCCCTGGCTCCTGTAAAAGGAAGTAGTTGGGACTCGAATGCGGAAATCACATTAATTTATTTTTTTATCAAACAACCGGTCAAAGTATTGTAACTTTACAGAAATAAATAGTTATAGATAGCTTGGTAAATTGGAAGCTCGACTAGCAGTCGTTCGGATAAAATTTGATATCGACAGAGCATACTAGCATCTCACCCTTTACTTTAATTCTTAGCGACGGCTTCTTTGTTTAAATAAAAAAATATACATTTCGTAAAAAATGGTAAAAAAACCGTAGACAAAATACATTATGTATGAATTTATAGAAACGGGTTCCTCCACCCGTTGATAGAATTCTGGAAAAATTGATTTAAAACAAATTGAAAAAAGGGGTTTTATTTTTACGTATATTCGAAGCTTTTCTATTTATTTTTTCTGAAACTTAATTTTTCAAAATTCTTTGCTAAAATTGTTTCATTAAAAATCATTCTGCATATGGTGGTTGGATTAACATCATTAGATAACACGACATTTTTCAACAAGTAAATTGAGACAAATAAAGTTAAATACTTGCCTATAGAAATATTGTATTGCAGCATTGTTCACCTAATTTATCAGAAAAGAGAGAGACGTTAAATGGCACAATATCCCAGATACCAAGCAATAGAATTATTCCAAACACCCATGAAAATCTGAAAACTTGCTTAATATTTACATATCATTATGGTTTCGGCTAATTATTGTATAATTATTACAAGTATCTTTCGTGTTGTGCTTTACTAACTAGAAGAGAAGTTTATCCAGGGAGGTCTTTACTTTGTTTCAAGGGTAGGAAACTCGGAAATTTACCTCCACATTCCCGTAAATAATGTTCATTAGAAGACACACGGAAAATAATAATTTGTGTATAAGTATTCGAGTGCTCATTTCCTTACGAAATTGGCGAAGGAGATTCCATCAGCTAAGGAAAATTTGGGTTTTGATAAGAAATTTTATTTGCTTTCGTATTTTCATTAAAATGTCTCTGAGATGCAAATAATATGAGAAAGTAATAAGAGTTGAGTGAACCATAAAGTTAAATACACATAATAAAAAGCTTTATGTAAATTTCATAATATACGTATTTACATGCAGCTGCTCAATATTGAATGAAATTATATAAAAAAAAAATTAATATAGACAAAACAGTTTATTGTGTTATTGAAAAACTTTACGTGTAAGAGGATGCAATAAATCTTCTAAAATTATTTTTGGCGGATTTTTATGCATTCTATTACATGTTTTGCTAATAGGGTTTTAATAATGCTATTTTTAACGAAATTAGTGAAATATTATAATGTTTATAAGCGACACATGTAATAAAAATGTATAAGAATCCTTAAAAAAAAGTATTTCGGCTTAATATGCGATACATCTCTTTGGGGTGTGGACGACGCAGTAATATGATGAATTGAATAATTAACAGTCTCTTAATCTTATTTTGTCCGCTAAGTGAATATTTCAAATTCTTGTAAAGCAAACACTTTTACATTAAAACATAATAATAGTTTTTTAATGCATACTAGCTGACGAATACCCGGCGTTGTTCTGGGTTATGGGATGGTTTGGAGTATTATTTTGAGGTTGTGAATTCTAGAAAACTGGGTGAAATTTTAAGATGGAAATAATATGATTACGGTTAAGAATTTTACTGTAAAAACTTATTACATAATAGAGCGGAGATGATTGCAGTGGAAGTGGATGGTGGGAAAGGGCCTGTTAGGTCTCAGGGGGAAAAGCGCGGTGAATTTTGTTATTATGTTGTGTCTAGTGTCACGAGTATAATCCCATCCCGTCTTTTACAGATTTCCTCCCCCTCCACCTCCCCCTCCCCATCACTTGACTCTCGGAAGTGTTAAGTTTGGAAACATTTTAAATTTTTTCGCATTTTAGAAAATATCTTAGTTTTATTCAACAACAGAAATAAAATGGTAATATAAATCAGGAACACAGGGGAGGTACGAACCGTGCTAGTTAGTATACGGGTGAGGCTTAAGCAAAGTTCCAAAATTCAATGAAAAACACACTTGTTTGAAAAACTTACTAACCGTCACCCCTTTTCTCCGTAAGGGTAGGCAGAGAGGATAGACCGATACGCAACTCTATCTTGACGCACACTCTGTACTTCATTCAAATTAATGCATCGTCTCATACATATTCTTTTGTTATTGTGACTCCCGATGTATTATGACCTGACTCAAGTATTTGATTTACTTAATCGTGCCATGTCTTCCTCGGGCGTCCCCATGTTTTAACATGTTCATACTTATTTTTACCATACAAACTTCCTATTTTACAATGCATGAATATTCGATTCACTTAATCGTACCATATTTTCACATAATCTTTCTCGGGAGTCAACGATTTATTTTCTCATTCAATTCCACGTCGTGTAATTTCCTTAGACTCTCGTTTATCCGCTCTACATACCCAAGCCACCTAAGCTTCCATTTCTTATATTAGCCTTGCAAGCGTGGTTTTACTACACACCCACCTTAGGGATCCCATTTCTACAGTATTCAGTCTACTTTCATCCTGCCTCCCCTCCATTAATGGGTTTCCTGCGTTTATTCTCCATTCAATATCCTTCACCCTTTCTGTTACTCGTAAACATATTTTCAAAATTAGCAAACTCATACTCTTTCTCTAAGCATTTATAAGTTGTCCACAAAAATCGATTTTTTAAGAAAACTTAACAACTATGACCAGAAATGTAATTCTCCATGATCAAATACCCTAGAATAATAATACGCGCGACTCCTGACATTTATCATACATTGAGATGGTAACATCCTACACTAGCGCCCTCTAGTGGCCGGAGTTGTACGAATTGGCTTTTTTCAATGTTTTAATAGATTTTCTATGAATTCAAAAATTTAAAAAATAAATCTTAGGTGACCTACATATGATTTTAGTCCGTTTTTGCTCATGTTGCTTTTGTTAAAGGGCTCTTAGGATTATATTAACATTTAAACATCGCTGCTCGCGGGCACTGTCTAAATTATTTACAACAACAAAAAAATGGCATTAGATTACACTCGTATTTTTTTTTAAATTTCTAATTTCTATAAATTATTAAGAATATATTTCACAGAATATCCAAAAAAATATGAAAAAACCACTTCAGACAACTCGGCCGCTAGAAGACTCTAGTGTAGTATGCTGCCACAGCTTTAGGAATTCTCATTTAAGAGTATTTACTATGACCACATTTTGTATCGTTGTAGAACATTTCAAAACAAAGAGCATCGGACCAATTAATGTTGGAACTTATCGCGATGCGTAAAACGCAGTTCGAAATTTGAACGTTTTGGAAAACTGAATTTGACATTCCGAATAAAGACGGAAAACCGTTTTTGTTCCCAGTACCTAAGTTACATTCCGGTTTTATCTTTTTTTCTTTTTGCGTTCTCCGGTGACCTTTGAAGTCAAAATGAAGTATACCATATTGTGTCGTTTAAAAAACCTAAATTTACTTTAATTCAGCCCCGTATCTCATTTCAGTGTTGAAATGATGCGCACTAATTATACATACGTAGACACCATTGGCGTGCCGTCCACAAAGGCTGAATAGTTGTGCCTACCCTAAGAAAAATAATCCATAAAAAGTTCAAAAAAGCCACATATCTCTGTTCAACGTGTATTTTCCATAATTTTATGAATATTATTTTACTTCATTAATTACTTACATTGATATTGGGTAATGACAGACCATTTAGTATTTTGCCATCGCTCGAAAAAAATCTTGAAAAATACCTTCAGATAAAACTAATTAAATATTAGGAAAACTTTTTTATCATTGATACCGATCAACTTGGCTTCCAAAAAAAAGAGCAATGTAATGCTCCTTCCAAAGTTTTTCAGCTTAATTAATAATTATTAAATTTGCCAAAATCATATATTAGTCTAATTTAAAGATTATTCTAAGACATTGAATAGTATTGATCGTAGAAAATTTCTTAAAATTCTAAAAATCATCGAAATACAAGAAAAATTTCAAAACCTCTTAAAAAAAATTACTTCAACAACCGGTCAATAAAAACAACGCTATTGAACACCTAAAGAAAAAAACATTGGCAGGCGTCCCTCGTGATTTTCTCACGAAAACGGCGCTATAGAAGTAATCCAATTATTATTATTATTATTAAGGTTCCATGTTAGGTCCAATTTTATACATAATTTGCGTATCTTTTATTAAATACGTTTTTAAACAAACAAAAAAAACACTTTATGTATGCGGGTGATACTGCAATCGTGATTTCTCGAAATGAGTTGAAATTGTGTATGGACCTTTTACAAAAATACTATATTGAACTTTTGAAAAGTGCACAGAAACAAAATTGACACATATCAGAATCCCCAATGCCACGGCATACAATATTAAACCTGAAGTAAAAAAACATTTCAGATTTCTTACATGCTGGTATTCCTGCATTGAATCTATTTGAAAATTTTAAACTGGTTAAACAATATGTACACGTATTTATGTGTTTATATTGATTGTTTTTTCGGGTGGTATTTACAAATAAATTACGTCCGTAAACGACTGAGAGCAATTGAAGATTGTATATAAATTAATTCATATTCCAATATGTACACTTCGAAAAATCTATTTATAATTATCCTAATTTGTTATAAAGTACGTAATTACAACCTGAGAACTTTCTCATAAAACGAATACCAAACATGTTCAATCAGTACAAAATTGATTAGTTAAATTATTAGCTGATAAATGTTTAATATGTAAGGCTTCCATACTTTTTGATCATAGTCTCAAAATTCTTTCAGTGAAAGATAAAAGCTTTAAGGAACTCCAGTGAAAATATAATGACTTTAAAAATATATATTCATATAGATCAGCAAACGCCGATTCTGAACATATAACTTTCATCATATCATACATAATTATACGTAGAATTTATAAATCATTATTTAAAAGTAAATAAATAATCAGCTCATCAAAACACCTTGTTATGTTGGTACCTTTACATTCGAAACATCTGACGTCACGTAAGAATTCTGTTTTTGGGTTAGTATGAAAATTTTTATTTTTCGATATTGTTTTATATTTTAAATATGTGTTTTTTTTAGTTTTGGCAAAAATTTTATTTAATTTTTGTGACTTGAAGCTCTATAATTGTTGTTCAATATAATCAACTATTATTCATGAAAGAAATTAGAGTATCCATGATCATACCACTTATCAATAAAGATATTATGATATAGTTAATGGTCAATGGTATTATTATTCTTTGAGCTAAAGTTACTAAAAGGTACATAATTTCATAACTTATATTTTAGTTATGGTTTAGCATGAATAGAATATACAATTATGTACGGTAAATCTCATCCTTGTTTTGACATTTGACATTCTAACCTCAAAACTGACCAGCCATAATTTGGAGCGTTTTGGCGGCCTTCGAAAAATTGAAACTTCGGAAATTATTTTAAACATGAAAACTGACTTTAGAAGAAAAATGAAATATACTGGAATATTTAAATTTGAACTGAAATTAAAATTATTTGAATTTAAATAAAAAATTGACAGGGGTTCCTTATTCTGTGGTACTTCGATGTATTTATTTCAGCACATTAATAGCTATGTTTGATTTTATTTTAAAAAAATTGAGGAACTTATACCAAATCACCAATTAACAAATATTAGCATAATAATAAATATAAAATTAAACAAATTATAATTTTTCCAGTGCTGATTATAAATGCTGATTTAAGTAAAGTGTGACAATGTGCAGTTTTATAACAGTTAGAATAACTATCTTAGTTTGAGGAGGAGAACATTGGATTAGGATAGACAACGAAGGTCGGAAGAAGTTGGAAACTTAGTTTGAGTGATCTGATTTCGGTGCGGTCGTGTTATGGATTTTAGTTTAATGTCAAGTTAAGAATGTCAATTTGGTAATAATTTAAGTTGAATGAATTTGGAAATCTGTAAATTTTTTTTGTAGAGAATTGGTCTTGCAACGAGGGAGATATAAAGTCAGTGACTTTCGGCTGTTGCGATTCGGTTTATATAATACAAAAATAGAACAATATAATAATATATGAATAATTTAAAAATACGTATTTTCGTAAACCTATTTACATTTACATTTTTTTTATATGAATACCGCACAGGAGTCCCAAACTGCTCCAAACCGTCTGGAGCCAGTGAGACTATGGCATTCCCAATTGGGGAATGTTGTGAGACTGCAGGTATTGGGGAGGAGAAGGAGAAGGGGGAGAGGAAGGTGGGGTAAAGGGTAAATACCTGGCTATTCAGATCTGGTCACTAAACACGGCTAAAAGCCATTTCAAGCAACGTTTCAATTCTGAATGGTGGTCTTTCACCAGGGCGATACTGAAAGTATCTTCCACTCTGTAACGTGCGCAAATATACTATATATTATTTTTAAATGAATTAATTGTGAAACAACAAAAATTAATTAAATAAAAATTACTTGCGCACGCCGGGATTTGAACCCGCGACCTTCGGGTTCGTAGTCGAGAGCCTTACCCCTCGACCATGGAGGCCGTCAACATTACCATACGCAACACCTTTAATCCTCCAATCTCAAACAAACACTCCGCGTTTCATGATATGGTCCACCGTTTGGTTACGATACCATTGTCAAATACCAAATTCTTGTATTTGTTCAAGTTTTAAAAAAATCGATCTAAATAATGGATATAATTCGGACCTTATTGATATAATACAATTTATTTTAATTTTTAATTATTTATAAAGTTAAAAGAAATACATGATTATTTAACTTTCTTAACTTAACTACATACATATTATTCTTAACCTATTTTAATACTTATATTGTATATCTTATTACTTAACATTACATTATATTATTTATATACCTTACATATTATACCCATATTACATATTATTCCTATCTTACATATAACAGCTATCTTATTTATTATTATTTTATATTATACATTGTTATTTTGCTCACTTATTTTGAGATAGAAGAATTTTTTTTTTAAATGTTCTTACTCTATTCTCCGTTTTCAGGCTATCGGTAAGGATATTGTATATATATACACCCTCGTGGCCTATGCTTCTCTTACCGCTTTCAGTCTGTAATGTATCCGTGTTCAATTTATTATGTTGTCTTGTGTAGTGTTAGTGTACTTGCGGTGTTTTTGTAAATGCCGTGTTCGTGTGTATAAGTCCATTTTGTATTTTGTAGAATAATTAGCATATATTATGGTCTTCCAGTTTTATGATTTTCAGCAAGTTCATTTATTGGAATAGGTTTTTTGTGGGTGTGTGTGTGTTATAATTGAAAAGTTTTTTTTATTACTTTATTATGTATTTTTGTGTTTAATTCGTAGAACCCCTTTTTTTAATTTAACGTAAATCAAATGCCTTTTTAAAATGGCTTCGAACGCCGAAACAGCTGTCACAATAATAATAACTAAAAATACTCGCAGAACGTAATAAGGACATTATAAAATTTTATTATTAATTAATTTTTAAAAAAAATTATAATTTTTTTTACTTTATTCTGTATTATTTGTAATTCGTTCAAGAAAGTATTATGTGAGTTTCCCCACATTTTCCCATATTACGTGGAACTGGATTAAAATTAAATTATAGGCCCCGCTTAACGCGTGCTGGTAAAATATGAGCTATTCTACCAAATACACCAATTAGTGGGATGATTTTTTTCTTTTGTATGTTGTTTAAAGGACGTAAAGTGTTTATCAATATATAGGCCCGGGTATTTTTCACTATCTGAAATGCGTTGGTTCCTTTCTTCTATTTGTAATGGTTTATGAATCGGTGTTTTTCTTTTTGGTGAACTTAATATCATATAAACATTTTTTTTTTCATTTTGAATTTTTAATATGTTTTTAATTAGCCAATTGTTTAATATATTGAGATCCAGTTGAAAATTTTCTAATAAAATTTCCAGGTTTTTGCCAAAGTAAGTTATTGCAGTATCATCTGCGTACAAAAATATTTCACCATTTAGATTTTATTGACATATATCATTTATAAATATTTAGAATAAAACTGACCCCAGTATTGAACCTTGAGGAACTCCATAGTTTATGCTATTGAGTTGACTATTTTTATCTCCTATGGTAACATGTTGTTTTCGATTGTTTGGGTACAATTTGATAAGTTTAAGAGCAGGACCAGGTTTTTGTATATTTTTTAACCAATATTGCATGACTCACGGTGTCGGTATTCCAAATAGCTACACATAATTTCTTATTCGCTAGTCCTCAAAATAAAATCAGTAATAATAATCTTGGTTATCAATGGCATAGGGTTCTATATGTTAATAATTTTTCATCGTATGGGGTTAAAAACCTTCCATCTGAAGTGAGACCGGCTTTTTATACAAATGACAATATATGGTAGGTAAATTTCTATTTAATTCAAAAGATTAGGACGACCAACTAAGCCACTCGGGGATCCATAAATTAAATTTTAATCACTGTTCGGCTTTTATATTGGCAAAATAGCATGTAATTTTAATATTAGAATCTCTTAGAAGAAAATCTTAGATGTTTAAATAGCCACGGTTTTTCAGAATTCACCAACCATCTAAAAGACCATACCTTTAATCATAGCACCGACCAATATTTTACACAAAAATGGTTTTAGCATTAGCTTAGATAATTTAGACGCATTAGAAATAAAGAGAGCAATACAGAACCTAGCTCATAAGAATGTTTTCTTAAAATATGCGCACTGTTATGTTAAATCCTTCACATGGGAGACAAAGAAAATAAACACAGATCCTAAAAAATTGCTGCAAGGAATAGTAAAAAATTGTTACCTTTCGATTTAAAAAGATCATTCAGTTTAGTTGGGTATTTTGGCCTAAAGTACAAAAATAAGTTATGTGTAAAACAGGCTGCGCTTGCGTTTCTACAACACAGAGTTTGGGCAACTTTTTATCATTTTTTTTTATACCTACAATTCTGACTCGGGACTTCACCAACATTACAGTGTTTTCTTCCACTACAGTAAGCAATGTACGCATGTGTTATATAGTAATGCAGAAATGCATACACAAATTCAAATACAAACATAACAGACGTATGTAAATATAATAAATACATACGTAATAAACTATGACACGGAAAAAAAAACAAAGAAGAAGTTGTATTTAGTGGTAATATTAGAACGATAAATTTAATAATCAACATTAAATACGCAGAATATCTTCGTAGCCAGTAGTGGTGGGCGAAGCGGCTCGGTTTAGTGAGCCGGATCACTAAATCAGCTCTTTGTAGTGATCCGGCTCGTTTGAACGACGGTTCGCGTCCCCCGGCACCGTGCCCTCTCCCTCGATCCCTTGGCCCTCCTAAAGACGTCCTTGAGACGCTCTTACACGATACGTTTTTCGTCCAGTTTTCATGTGGATTGTCTTTACAGAGAGCTGATTTATTGATCCGGCTCACTAAACCGAGCCACTTCGCCCACCACTAGTAGCCAGTAAGTTGGGATAAAGTAGTAATCTAACATAATAACGATGAAATGAGTTCAAAGCAGAGCTGGGCAATTTATTCAATTATACTAATGTCGTTCTACTTACCGAAATAAATGTATCTATGATGTGTTAAATATGTCGACAATTTTTTTCATAATTTTTACCTAAATACTGTATACGGTGAAAGGGAGTATAAAAGTGTGATCCCGTGTTGGAGTCGTCACAATAATAAGGTAAATAATGCCTCGATGTTGATTACCGTGGTACATGGAAAGAAATCAAATATAATAGTTCAGGGCTGTCAATCATCGAATTTATTTTTATTTAAATTCGTTACGTCAGTAATTATGCTTCGTTCTGATAATTTTAATAATTTAACGTGTCATAGAGGATAATCACACTTAAAACATTCCAATACCCATTCTAAAGTTAATAAATCTTTTTTTTATAAAATTAACATTGGGAAGTGGGTCAGTATTAATAAACCAGTTAAAAATGTTCACAGGATGCAGATTTTTTGGTTTGGTCATCAGTTATCACTTGATAGAGATGCTAAATAATAAAAATAATTCAAAGAAAAGGAACATAATAATAATAATAACTGGATTACTTGTATAGCGCCGTTTTTGTGAAACATCACCTCAAGGACCCATATTTTTAAAGTCATTATATTTTTCACTGGAGTTCCTTATTGGGTCAAACGGTTTAAGTTCTCTCACTTTAACATTTCAACACAAACAGATACAAAAAAAACATGCTTACCTGGCAGGTCAATTCACATGAACACAGTTTTATTAGAAAATTAAAGTATAAAGATGATATTTTTACAGTTGCTATTTTATCCTCCTTTTCTATTTTTCTATGGATGTTACATTTATTAGAAGATTGGTGGCACAAGAAGAGTTGGCATTTATTTAAAATACTTTTAACTTTTAGGAATGGTAAATGTTTATAAAATGACCTCAAAAAGCGAAAGAAGCTTCTAATGGATATTACCATTTTTTATTTATTTTTTACACTTTTGGTTATTTACAGTTAGTTATATGTTACTTTAGGTGATCACCGACTGGCTAGCCTAGCTATGCAATTTACTGGTGAATTTCTTCAATTTATGGATATGATTGTCTGAAAAGATAAGTTTTAAGTTTAGTTCTGAATTGTGTCGAGTCTTTGATAATTCATAAGTCATGCGGCACTTCATTCCAGGCTTTACCATAGGTCCTGATACTCCAAAATCACGATCATAATATAACATACAGAAAGAGAAGAAATAATAGCATGACTTGGTGCCCATACTGTTGAGTTATAACTCTATTTGACTCAGTACTTACTCATAACTAATGACACGTAGATTTTTTTTTGGTGTGAATGTTTTTAAATTGGCTGCATTTTCTTAATAAGAAATCCAATATTTTAGAAGCTTTATTTGGCGTAATACCATTGTGATAAAAAAAAATATCAAAGTGCACACCCAAATCATTTACCTCTATTATAGTTGTTAGTGTAACATCATTGATGGAATTATCATAAATTAATGAATTTTTTAATTTATGAAATCTCATCATTAGACATTTGATTAGATTGAGTTATAAATAGTTATGTTGCCACCATACAAATAGTTTGAACAAGTTACTTGACAATATGTAAGTCATAAATATTCCTTATAGCTTTGTAAATTTTCAAATCATCCGCAAACATTAAAACTTCGACATCGTTGAAAATAGTAAGAACATCATTCACAAATAGCAAGATTAAAATTGGTTAGAAATGTGACACTTGGGTAACACCACTGGTATCGATGAATTCATACGATTTTAAGGAATCAATTTTAACAGCGTTCTTAGATACCACATATATAAAAACCCGGCTATGCTAAATTTTGAAGCTTTTTAACAATATATCCTCATTAACTCTTTTTTTATATAAAATATTTTTAAACAATAATTTTATATTTCATTAATACGTTAGTATTTAATGTATTAATTAAATTAAAAAATAAGTGCTTCAAAAAATAATTTATAAGAAAAGGAGACAAGGAGACAAACCCAAGACAAAACATGATTTTTAGATACGTGGGTGAGTCAAAAGTGCGACGACATTTCACGTTTCCCTGCATATTTATTTAAATAGCTGAAACGATACAATAAATTTCCCTTGAATGACCCTGGCAGTGCAGTGGTTAAAATATTTTTTATTACTTCATACAACGCAGGGACAACATTCGTGCGCGATCCGCATAGCTACTCGTGGCATGCCGCAAGGAATTAGTGATCGATTCGAATCAAGTAAACACGAGACTTTATCAACTTAATCCAACTTTATAGTAATGTAAGACTTTTGCTGAAGGTTAACTATTCGAACGGTGAGTTAACTTAACTCTTGACTATGGAGCAGGAAATCTGTTTGTGTGTTACTTCGAAAGTAACCGTTTCAAACGTTGAGCGAGCGTTCTAACAAACTTTTACATAACCATTTCTGTTTGTAATTATGAGATCAACTCAAATTTCTTCACCGAGCGGTCATTTTAATCATGCTCTTTTGAGATTTAAAATGTAAATTTTAGCTATCAACATCAGAAATAAAAATTGTTACTTGTTTTTCAATACTTCTAACATTTTTTTAATAATAGAGCAACTACGCATGACGTATCAAATGAAAGTGCCTATTATTACAAGTTAGTGCTATAATTTTCCTCAAACTATAATAATAATAATAATAATAATGTTTTATTTCAGCAGAACAAAGCGGTGAGTTCAATACTCTGTCTGCCATATAAAAAAATACATTTTAAGAATTAAAAAATTACACACTGTAGAAATATAATATAAAAACATAAATAAAAATTAAATTAAATTAAAATAACGTATTTAACACTTATGCTACAGTGGCCTGAGGGTAATTCTCCATGTACGATGTAGGGGCGCGCCATACCACTGGGCGACGGCCTGGACAAGAGTGTTTTCCGATCTCCGTTAGCGCTGACTCGTCCCGGCTATTCTGTGGCGCATCAAAGCAGCGAACCCACGCACACTTCCCTCTGCGAACATCTACGAGGCGCTGCATCTCCAAGGGAGGCCGAACAGCGGCCTGTAAGCGTGGTTATATTGCACTCGGAGTGTGTCCATGACGCCTTGTGTATATCTAGTCCATAGTTCGCTAGTGTATTATCACAAACATTTATGCAATCTAAAATAATACCTTTTTTTTAAATTTACGGATGTTCCTTGCCTACTTAGACATTTTTATAAGTTAAATTAAACTCAACTCAAATTAAAACCAACAAAAACCTTGAATTTAAAATTATTATTTTAATCCAATACCTCCCGATTCAAATTCAACGTAAAAACTACCATACTACAAAAGATTTTTATTTGTAATGACAAATTCATAATTTATTAATAAAGAAGGGTGAAAATTCTTCTAAAATTTTCATGTGACCTTTTGGTCCTGGCAGCTCTTCTGGAAAGGCTAACCCGTAGTCGTATAATACCATATACAATACATAAGTGGGTTTTGTATTAAATTGAATCCATAAAGAAACAAACAAAACACAAAAAGACGTAAAAGGTTGAATGCTAGTACTAATGAAAACCAATTTAAAATATGTATAGCTCTATAAATTCGGAACATATTATTCAAAAATTGTTCTTTCAATTTAGCCACCAAAATCCAGTGAAAACATATCTATGCTATTAGCAAATAATTATCTGATGTGGTAAAGCTACTGAGATAATCCGTATTATTTAATCATGCTAGCCACATTTGCATACTTGCAACATTTCAACCTATAATTGAATTTAAACCGCATTAAACAAAGTGGCCGATTTTTTATTATGATCCCATATTACTGCTTGATTTACAGCTCACCTCTTTAATACCAATAAATGAGATCTTTTTTTTTTAAAGCTTATACTGATAATGAAACATCGTCGGGGTTGAAATAGAAAAAAACAGTCACGCAGCTTCAATAAAGCCATTATTCCTTTTTAAATTACCGTTAGATATTATCTTATGAAACCAAAACGGAGACAAATAAAACGTAAATTTAAAACGTTTAGCTAAACGTAAAGTATCCGTTTTACTAGTTTAATCGGTTCCATGATCGAACTTTTTTTAACATCAAATCAATAAGCTGAATAAATTGAAGTAAAACAATGTTTATGTGAATGTGTTGGAATGTTCAAAATACGGAAACTTTGATGTCATGATTTATTTGGCCTAATACAGAATGTTACCTATTTACGTAAGTTTATCCTTATAATTAGGCAGCATTACTCAGTTTTCGTCACTACCAATAAGTACTTATCTCCCCTGGGTATCAAATTTATATAATGTTATCCGCAAAACATTTTCACAAAACCGTGCAAACTTAATATCAGTTGCAGGTTTCGGGTTTACCTGTAAGAAATATACGTGGGCAATTTCTAAATAACCCGATTTCATCCCCTGATATTTAAAATAAATATAAAGCCGTGTCAGTTATTGCCTCTAAAAGATGTTTAAACTAGGGATGATGTCGAGAAGGGTTTGGGTTACCTTAGATTTCATCTTAATTAAGTTTTCGCGTAAGACATCGCCAAACCGAGACCTCCTCCCCCTCACTCCTTACCGCTTTCATGTCAGACCCTCGAATAAAAATATTGGGGAGATTCCAACATGAAAGCTGTTTGTTTTGTGGAAATTTATCACGCTGAGATTTCGAGTAAGCGTATTTCGACTTGTAATCTTGCTCCGGAGTTATTTCGACGACGGGATTAAGCAAAAGAGAGTTGGAAATACTCTTTAATTCGACGTGAGACATTTTATTTCTGGATCTTCGTCATTTATCTTCCTTACGATCGATTGATAAAACATTTTGAAGGGGACTCTCATATGGGTACTACTTCTATTTGTAATACACATTGACCAAAGATAAGAATTTTTTTTTCCACGAATTAAAAATTACTTAAGCACAACATGTCATCAAAGGACGAGGTATTTTGGGGAAGATATTAATTGAACAACATCCCAGGAAACCATTTATTGCATTATATGTATCATTAAACATAAACACAGTTCCATGATTTTAAAGAACAGAAGAAAACGTAGAAATGTCCAACTAACGGACCATGCAACGGTCTATTCATCGGACATTAACAAGGAATAAAATTTAAAAAACATTTCCTAATTTAACAAAAAATCGATAAGTTTCTCAATCAGTTGTTTGTATAATCTCATAAAGGAAAGTTTCAATTGACCTGACATTCTTAAAAATAAATATTCTCAAATATTAACATATTGAGGCTGCGATTTTTATGCGCCGTACCTACTTCAGCTGATCCCAAAGTTTACAGTAAAACGTTCATACATAGCATGGAGTGGAATTCCATATTTTATGAAAGTGACACTGAGCTCTAAGGTATATTGCACACAAAGAAAAGCAATCTAATAAAAAATTGCAGGTACCTCCCGCATTTCTGTTGACATAATTGAAAAGTTGGAGGAAGATTATAAAAAGATC
The DNA here is from genome assembly GCA_022606495.2 of Halesus radiatus. Lineage (NCBI taxonomy): Eukaryota > Metazoa > Arthropoda > Insecta > Trichoptera > Limnephilidae > Halesus > Halesus radiatus. The sequence goes on from JAHDVE020008281.1 coordinate 238,869, forward strand.
AAACAAAATGTCAACGCTTCATCCACTAATGGTTCCCCAACTTTCGGAGACTGTCTTGATAAAAATAATTGATGTTTGATTGTCGGTACTAAAACAGCGAGAAGTTTCGAGAACTGTGTGGTTTAAGTGCAATTTATGGTTTACGAAAAGTTTTGAAACGTTTTATCAATAAACGGTTCGTTGTGTTATACTATTTACACTTGGGCTATATAAAAGTTTATAAAAAAAACAGGACTGTGTAGCCCAAGCCTTTATGCTACTATTTTTTTTCTTTCTAAGTATTCAATAGAATTAAATTGTTATTTAAGTAATTTGGTACAAAGCAAAGAGATTTTAAAATAAACTATAATTTTTACGGCGTTCAAAGTAACGTAGTTCGGCGAAACGTTTCTCGATCTTAGCAAAAATAGTTGCGTTTAACTTTTCCATTGTAGTTGTAATCCATTCATTTCAAACCGAACTTTTTTGCAGAAATTTGACGGTTGCAAAGCTATGGCGCCCCCGCGTTTGATGTAGATTCCAGTAATAGCGTGACTAGATTCGGGCAGCAAGGTTAAGGATACTAGTGTCCATACACTTACTTTTTAATATTTCAATTGTGTGATGTTGATCATATCCATGTGAATAGTGAGATGGCCCCCCCTCCACTAGGCTTTAAAGATGTGATGGCCCGCCCTTCCTTCGTTTATGATTTAATTTAGCAATAGACTTCCGTTCGCGCCACCGATTTAAGATGACTCCTCTACTGCTGCCTTAAATTTTCCTAACTAATGTGATCGGAAAACTCTTTGTAGTTTTCCTTTCAATTTGAGGTTTTTCTCCTCCTTGGCCAGCGTGTAACGTCTAGCCCTATGCTAACATTCGAGTGTTTCCGATTTTCATGATTTTTGCGGAAAATTACGCACTAGAATGTGGTCAATTTGCCAAGCTTTTCGCGAGTCTACGTTGTGTTGTTTTTTGTTTCAGACTATTGGAAAAACAAGGCCTTATTTTGTAGTAACCCCTATTCTTTGTAGAGTAGGCAGACTCTCGCATACCATTGACAGAATTCGTATTCCTAACATTCCTATCTTAGACTTTAATGTTCTGAACTCTCTATTATTATCCTACTATGCAATCTACGTTCATTTCCTATAGGAAGACTAGCATTTTCCTAACTTTACCCCTAAATTTTCTATTTTTCTTCTATCGTGAGTTTTAAAGGGAAAACTTAGCTTCTGGGCTATACTAATTGCACTATTCCTGATCTATATAATACGACGTAGTTTCAATTTTAAATTTGGTATACATAAATGTAATGATCACAGTATTATCGTCTTTCCTCATCGTACTAAGTGTTATTCTACATGGGTTAGTTTCAATGAATTTCATGGTTAAAAGGTACAGTTTTACTTGTTTTGTCGCCATCTCCATCCTCTCCTAAATTTGGGAAAATTACATGATTAGGTTTTAGTTTTCACAGCTTTTGTTATGACGAGTGATCGAATACGGTTTGTTTTGCTGCAATTCGGCTCCAGACCAACCCCTAAAGTACTCAGATGACCACGTTTCCGGTTAGTAACTCTCTCTTCACAGACGCACAGCCTGACCAAATCGGTATACGTAACCTCTTCTTTTAGTTCGTGCGCTATTGGTCATCCCCTGTACCGCGACGGAAAGAGCACCTTCCTTATCCATGGGTCCGAGACCCTCCGAATTCCCGTCCTCCAGACAGTTACATTTAAAGGAGATCAAACCGGTTCCGTCCCCTCGTCAAACAACATTAGATACTTGCGAATTTTTGCAAAGTCCGGGTTGAAAGGCCGTCCCCCGCATCAAGAGTTCAGAGATAACCGCGCTTAAATCAGCAATTATCTCTGCCCAATCGATAGGTACAAATTATAAATATATGTAAACAATACGAGTTTTTATAATCCACAATACTCCAGTTTTCCCAGAAAATTGTGGATCTGACATCTCCAACACAGGTCGTGAATCTGTGCCAGATATTCAGATATATTACATATCAAAATACATAAAAGTGATAATACAATATATATAATAGATTACTTTTGGTTTGGTTGACAGGTTGATTTAATGAGACCCTGCTATCTCATGTAGTTTGAATTTAACTGTAGATTGATTTTTGTTTGGAGAAAAGGTAGGACTCCAAAAAGCCCAAAATTCGCAAGGCCTGAACCTTGAAAACCTAAGTCGAAGATAAAATTAATTTTATAACATAACTTGGGAACGTATTGTCGACGAATGATTATGCTTATTTTGACATTTCTAGTAATGTGGGTTTTTGTTTGTTCTGTTGAATTCATCAATATGTTCGAACGGGTGTGGAGCGCCTTTGAATTGAATCTTTCTATGAAAATGGCGCTATAAAAATATTTATGTACGCAAACTACAAATACGTGATTTCTAAAAGATGATAGTTCATCGCAAAAGATGATAGTTCATCGCAAAAGATGATAGTTATTTTTCAATTAAATGTCGACGTTTGTTAAGGTACTTATTCTTCGTAAGATGTACTGAAATTCGAATATATATATACTTATACGTATCTACATACTTCGATAAAAGAGGGTGTGGTTTGGAATGTTGACCTAGTTTTAATAACAGTCGAGGAAGTGTGTCATTGAGATATGCGACAGTTATTAAGTGTCAGAGACCCCCGTCAGGAAGCATAACAATTAGGATTCATTGGTTTGTTTTAGAATGATAACGATCTTTGAATTAATAAAAATCGTTTGGGTTGTTGGTAATTTTAGTAACGTTAGTTCTGAATTTATGTGTTAGAAAAATATATATATTAATAAAATAAATTGTTTTTTATAGGAGATATACATAAATATAATAATTGGTTTTATATATATACATATTAAACATTGTATATAAATAAAGATAAAATAAATAACGGCCATATAGATTTGGTAGATACATTATACATTTCATATATATATATATATATCCATACACACATACATACTCTTAGTAAAGGCCAAGTTTTTAGCCGAAGTTATTTCACTATACACCTAGGAAAATACACACGTACATCGGGAAGCGGTCAGCGAATAAACTGTCTCTCATGTCCCTTCGTCTCGCAGAAAAACAGGTAGGGAAGCCCATGGACAATTTTCGTTCCCTCCTATCATACCCTACTGTGAAAATGTCCCATCGTCATCGAACATCGTCAAAGATAGGCATCGATCCATGACACCTCGGAATGCGAGTCCCCTCAAACACCCTAAATGTCGACGCTTCTGGGAAAATAACTCACCAACGTCAGGATGGTAGGAAACCAGGTCCACCCTCTGGAAGCGACGGATATCCTCAACATTCAACAAGTCTGGTTCTTTGTCCACGAGGGATAATTAGGTGAAGCCAGACTGGTATTTCGTTCCCTTCTCCCGTCCTCCACGTGATAGAGAGCTTCAGACGATTTCACTCGTTTAACCCCTTAGCCAACGCACACGGGATCCAAAGTGAAAGTCAATAAGATGTTCTGAAGTTGTTGTTTATGAGTCAACTCAATAAAAGACAATTATACAGGTAGGTATCTACCGGAAATTTTTATAAATACTTAAATGTATTTATGGAAAAAAATAGGTATTTTTGAATATTTAAAAGTCAAGTGCTGGTAATGAGTGAGACAATTGAATTATCTATAGTACTAGTTTAATTATAATTCAATGCGAAAGGAAAGGTTTATCGTAAAATATCTTATCAAGGAAGATGTACCCGCTGGGTATCATAAAATGTACTTGAACACAAATATTTGATTAGAACGGCTTTGATCAAGTATACAAAACATTCACTCATGATAGATAACGGTCGTATAGTATTGACCTATATATTAAACAGTAAATATAATCATATATATATATACATACATATAATATGTGCGCTTATACATCATTAGAAATATAATTCATGTCTCCGTCCTCGCCTTCCCCGGGAGAACCTGAAAACTTTAATATTTAATGGTTGGCTCACCTGAACTCCCGACAAATTCCATAATTTTTCCAGACGGGTTATACACGCCAATTATGAAGATTCAGAAAATATTGAACTTCCCTGCCCTACTTCTTAGTGCATATCCAAAATTTTTAGTTTAATTTCACACACAAAACCCGCAAAACAACTACCACTATCACGTATTTTTATGCATGCAAAAAACCATGCAACCTCTAGGACAGACTCCTTCCTAAACAAAAACCACCACATTCGCTCCCGTCTTCTAAAAAACTAACTACCCTATCTGCCTATCTATAACCCGCTATATCACTCGCATTATCAAATCAAAAACAACCACTCTCTCTGCCTGTCTATCACTCACTATCCCCCTTCCCCCGAATCGACCACGTACCTTCTGCCCAACTTCTCCAAAAAAAACCGACTATCTTCCCGTTATTCGTCGCACAGGTCCGTACTAGGTATCCTTCGCCAACTTAAACGAATTTATAATTCTTTTAAATTATCTCCTATAAACCAACTATTCTGAGTAAGACATTTACTTACTGTTTGATCCCACTATCGAACCAAAATAGGTACCGTTCCTGCTAGTATCACGGTACATTTGGCACTCACGCGTGCCAAATTTACCCATTGCTTGGTTTAGAAATTCGCTCAGGCAACAATAATAACAATAACAAATGGGCCACTTCCACCATATATACCCTATCACTTAGACTATATCTAATAATTTACATATTAGTTTTATTACTAATGGCTTACAGCTTAGAAATTTCCTAATTCTGGCTTATAATTAGTGATTTACATCTAAGAGTTATATAGATAACGACAACTTGGACCTGCAGCTAGTGACTTAAACCTAGGTAAGCTCAATTTCATAATCGAAGTCATCAAGACTATACCTATCTCCTATTCCATTCCTCACAAAACCGTAAATCTGAATGCAGAATAAAAGGCAGCTTCCCAGTTGCGCTGGACACCGAATCGCATTCAAGATCGAACTACTTACTCATATAAGTTTTTATTTATTTCCTCGCATACAAAATATTAACAAAGCAGGCACACTGGTCTCTCAATGCGCATCTGGATATATTATTCATAACAATTTCGTCACTAACTTGATAATTTATTATCTTCAGTCCTAAGGAGAGGTAGAATGTCCCAACTCATTTCTAAAATCAATAATTAATTCCTGTTTCTTAGAGATGTCACATTATTTAATTCTTCAACGTGCCTCGGTAACTTCATTATTTCAACACCTTGGTACCGTTGGTACCTAATTTATCACCCTCCCATAAAAGAAGAATTCTCGCCTTCATACCATCATAACTTTGATAATTTACTACCTGCAGCCTAGGGTAGAGTGTCACTATTATCCATCCAAAACCCTTGAGATTCTCTAACATTATGTCTTAGCCCGAAACAAACCGCGTCCATCTTTCAACGCGTCGCAGATTCATTTAACTCTCCGATTACAGTGGCGTCTCCAAGACTTATACTCGGGTCGTTGAAAAATCCTTATTTAATTTGTTTTAGGTATTTTAGGTGAGGCACCAGTTTGCGGCTTCGAACCATAGCAACTAGTTAATTTTTAACATCAACTACACCGTGTTGATTCTATTTAGTATGTCAATTAATATGCTTGTAAATCATTATATTTACCCAAAATGGTAATCTAGACAATGTTCCTATCTGCTTCCCCCTTTCCAAATACGTAATTCACGCCAAAATTGCACAACTCTCCAATCCAATCAACGATTATTTCGGATATTTTTTCATCGCCGAGTTTATACCACCCGCCGTTACTGGAATATTTCTGGGTACATCTTGTAACCCAGCCTGTAACATTCACATGTATTCTTTTCAAGTGTTCGTTTTTGTATAATCCCGTTATCGTCGCTTTCGATATTTTTGTTTAGGATTCACAAGTCACAAGTCATAATTCATTATTAAGGAATGTTTTTACAATAAATTCTCCTTCTATGAGTTCTATGAAGCTCTGGTACTTTCCTTTCAGCCACCTCGAAATCGTTCTAAGATGTGCAACGCCGCTCCCTTATCCTTCGAGACTCTAAATTTACATGAATTATTTTAAAGTATAAAAAAAAAATATTTTCCTGCTAAGACTCGAATTCATCACAATAGTTTCGTCAAATAAAATAAAGGTGAAACCATGCTCATATGCTCCAATGGATACTTTAGTACAGTTTTAGATCCGTAATGGTAATCGGTCCGAATTATATCACAAAGTACTATTACTTTTTGTTTTCTCTAAATGTAACAAATGATCGATATCGATCCACGGTCAATTAAAAAAATAATTATAATAATAAATTTAAATAATGGTAATAATATAAAATAATAAATGTACATTAATTCTAGCATATTGAATAAACAATTAAATTTATCACAAAGCCCTATTCTAGATATTTTTCCAGTGATTTTCTCGGTTTCTCCTGTAAACCCCCTATTACCTGTATGTCTGTCATTATTTTGTATCCTTAGTTTAGTCTCAATTTAGTCTTTATGAAGAAAGGATACTTTCGAAAGCGGTTGATCAAATTAAAACAAATGTATGTGTTTAGATTATTAAAAAAATTAAGCTTGCTCTCAGGGATATTCCATTTACGGTGGACCTACAGTTCATACCTTGAACGTCAATAAACTTTTTGCGAGCCAGTTTTGCAAATGAATTTATGTCATTTCGAGATATTCCGTATTACTTGACGACCACTTTCGCTTGATTTGAATGCGCCGGAATACTGTTGGAAGATATAAAAAAAACTGAAAACTGCAGGTATTGAAAAAATGTATTCTTTTGAGACTGAATCGGGTGCAGCATAACTTTTTGTATACCGCTTCACAGTATATGAAGAATTTATTATACATGAACTAATATGTACAAATCATTTTACATCGATTCATATTTTGTTTTTCTCACCAACCCACTCTCTCCATCAGAAATAAATATAAATCAATTACTTAATATCGAATCACATCTTTCTTCCAACTAGAGACAAGGGCGCGAAGGGAATAGAGGAAATGAATCTCAAATTAGGTTTTGAGACCGCCAAATTTTTATTGATTTTTTCCGTGTTTTCGGCGAATCTTTTTGATTTTGCATTACCATTAAAGCAAAAGGAAGGGAATTTCCGAAAGAACTCGTTTCGTTTTCCCCGAAGATTAAAAACCAAAAGATTGCGTCCGGTTCTATTTTTCAGGGTTTCTGTGATTCGATTTCGGGACATTCGGTTTTCTGAAAGCTTTTTACAAAACATCATAACGGTAGATTCAAACGGCTTTCATGCTTAAATTAACCTTTGTAAAAATAAAATTTCCTGATTTTGTAGTTTGAAGCACTGGAACACATCAATAATTAATTAAGTGTTCATCATTAATTTTAATCCATCCATTGGAATTAATAATTTTCAAGCAAAACAAAATAAAATTTATTAAATCAATCGATATTTTTAACTTCAAGAAATATTCCGTAAGGAAAACTTGTTTCTTACTCACTAAGCATCGATATTCCTATATTATTTTTTTACAGAAATAACTGTCAATCATATAGTAAAAACAAAAAATAACATTTTTTATTCTTGATTAATTCTTCTAGACTAATTTTATGTTATAGCGGCGATGCCTTTGATATTAGAAACATTGATCGAAAAACCGAATAACTCAACTATAGAAGTAAAAAAAGACAAAAATTATATGACGTCCGAATTTGTCTTCAAAAAAAAAAACCAAAGTATTTTTATGTCTGTAACTCGAAAAGTAAGACGTGTGATTTTTTTTATATATTGTAAGATTTGAGCCGATTTACCAGATTTATGCCACAATTTTGTGAAATATTTGTCGGCATGTAAAAGAATGGGCATGAATCATGCGGGGAATATATGACCATTGCCCTGTAAGATTTTCATTATATAAATCATGTAAGGAAAATATGACTATTGCCCTATTAGGTTTTCATTATTTCTGTTCAGTAACATATAGAATTCCCTTTTTGGTTGTTATTTTCACATACCCCTTGCCTTTAACGAGTTGGAAAGCCTTCCCGAAGAACTTATGACATCCCTGATAGATGATCCCTTAATTAACTATTATGCATTTTTTTTTAATTTACTTATTTTTTTAATTCTCTCTTTTAATGTACGTTAATATTTATATATTCTTATTTCATCTTTTTATGTACCATATCTTACGTAATATGTCATATGGGGCTTACATTATCTTACACTATCTTATTTTAAAATGCAAAAATAAAAGCCTATTTTTATAGTTAATTTATATGAACAGAAAAAAATGTTTCATTTCTGTAAAAATACACCAATTTTCATATTTCCTTCAACATTCTCTTCACTAGGTTTCAAACTATGATACAGAAATTGATAACACATATTTATTGAAAATAAAATGAAAGAAAATATGAAGAAAATATACGGGATTTATTTACAAACTCCATGCCCTTTTTACACAAATAACATATTAAGTTGGATCTTTTCACGGCATCCTCTGATTAACAGAAACCACAATATCACTCTCATAGTCGCTAATGTAGTCTTCAATTTTTTCTGCCATTTAAACATCTCCGTTGAACTTTCGCTTGTGCTCGACATTTCGGAAACAAAATTAGGAATATGAAAAAAAAAGATAGTGTTTGTAGAAAAAAATGTGTGATCCAAGAAAGATAGAAAACAATTTTATGAAAAAAAATATATATCCGGCAATTTTCGCATGCCTACCTAAAAGCGCGACGGCGCTCTTCGGCACACAACCGCAACCCGTAAAATTAGATTTCGTGGCTGCCGAGAAAGGCGCAATAGGAAAAGATATTTGACGAGAAGATCTTCTGCTGTCACGGCGACCTGAGTTCTGACCTCCAGTCTACAGAGCAGATCCGGTGCATCATGCGGCCCACGGACGTGCCCGACCAGTCTGCTCTGCGACCTGCTGTGGTCCGACCCCCACAAGGACACCACCGGCTGGGGCGAGAAATGGACGACACGCTGGTGTGCTCTTTCCAGATCCTGAAGCCGGCCGACAAGCGCTACCTGGCGTACGGGCAGACCAACACCAAGCGTCCCGTCAGGCCGCCCAGGGGCGTCACCAACAAAGACAAAGAAGATTGGATATGGATATGGATCAGTTCCCTCGGCCCCCATCCTCACCCGCCGCCCAACTTCACATGACTTTAATTTTTAAAAAGTGTGGTTGTTATGTGATGGCCACCCAATGTTAATACAAATAGCTGGTGGTTGAATTTCTGACAGGTAAAACAGTAGCCACCCAATTGATTACAAATATAACTACAGTAGAATAAGTTAGAAACGCGAAATTGTTCAGTCGTAATTTATGTAGTACGATTCAATCTGCTCGGCTGCTCAATAAAAAATTTACTCGTTAGATACGAACAACGTGGCAAACTGGTAAAAAGTAATCCCTGAATGTTTTTCAAGTGCGACAACTTTTAACTTTAAGTGAATACTTACTGACGGCCTCCATGGTCGGAGGGTAAGGCTCTCGACTACGAATCGGATGGTCGCGGGTTCAAAATTTTATTTAATTAATTTGTGCTGTTTCACAATTAATTAATTAAAAAATAATGTATGGTATATTTGCGCACGTTCCAGAGTGGAATATACTTTCAGTATCGCCCTGGTGAAATACTATCATACAGAATTGAAACGTTACTTGAAATGGCTTTTAGCCGTGTTTGGTGACCAGATCTGAATAGCCAGGTATTTCACTACCTTCCTCTTCCCCAATACCTTCAGACTCACAACGTTCCCCAATTGGGGATGCCATAGTCTCACTAGCTCCAGACAGTTGGGAGCAGTTGGGACTCTTGGGCGGTATTCATGTAAAAAAAATGTATACAGAATTTCAAATTTTGAAACTGTCAATTAATGGGGGTATTCCATTTTAACATTATTTATTTTTATTTAAAAAGCTTTGTAACTATCTATCTTTCACTTGTTTATTTCAGACTGGACCGGTTTCACCCATATCACGGTCAT